>PVKH010007047.1:0-14914 GCA_004027955.1 Chaetophractus vellerosus | reverse complement strand
AGCCCTACCAATTGAGCCACAGCTGGCTCCCCCAGCTTATCTTTAGTCTTGCGATACAATCCATCACACAAACAGGAAATACTTATACCGAAACTGGCTTAATCTAAACTTATTTAGGTCTTAGATTTTTTTCCCCACATTGAAAAATGTTAATACAAGTTAGTGTTACAATGTGTTTTATGGCTCAAGTCAATTTACAGTATTATCTTCTCATCACTTATTTAAATAAGAGCAAACTGCCTGAAACAAGTTTCATTTAACTCAAATAGTCAGTGATATAAAACAAGTGGAACCATAGGAAAATCAAATCTTATGCTATAGAAGCTGACTTGTATTGCAGTTAAAAACTACTATACCTTCTTTGGCAATGCAACATACAAAATTGCAAACTCTCTGAAGCAGTCACTAGACCTCTTTTGATACCACTCCAGCAGGGAGGAAGAGCACCTTGCTGTTGCCTAGAAGGGTTGGAAGTCCAGACTACCTGTTTGGCCTTCTCTTTTATCACTGCTTTACCTTTGCTTGTGGGTGTGGGGCATGTGTGTGTATGTGTGATGTTTGGAGTAGAATGGTTATTTTCTAAATGTTCTCTGTCTTGTTTGGCTTCCGCTTTCTTGGTCCTTTGGCTAGAGAGGACAAGCTTTTGGTGGCACTTTTTGATGTTGATGTTGTTGTTGTTGTTGTCTGCATTAGCACTTCTGGGGTGCTGGCTCCTTGAGCTCCAAGTCTGGGATACATGAGGTAAAAAGAAAACCAGAGAACTTACTACTTTGTTGTTCTCCAAATCTCAAGGTTCCTAAACAGTCTCCCTTCTTCTCTCCATCTCTCAAGGTCTTCTTATGCTTCTTTGGAATGTAATATAAAAGTTTTAGCTGTACTTAGTTGTATTGTAGTTGAACTCTGATTGTTTTAGTTGTACTTAGTGGAAGGAATAGGGAAAAGTGCATCTGCTGCATCTTCTTGGAAGTGGAAGTGTCCCAATTTGTGGGAGTTTTTAAGCAAGTAAATCTCTTTCTACATTTGAAGAATAATTTAAAATGTATAATGAAAATAATTTCATAATTAGGTGGATACTTCAAACTTTAAACAGTCCTCTTAAATTATGAAGAAAATATTCCCATTATAATTCATATGTTCTGTTTGCCATATCTTTTTTTGAAGTGTTAATGTAAAGGTAAACTTAAAATCCACAGTAATTGTCATAAGTTCTTATTGCCTTATTTATAAATGCTCCTTTAAAAATTATTGACCATATCAGTAGAGTTATTTACTTAGATATAGCCCATATAGTCATGCTGTGTTAATCTACTATTTAAAAAGAGATTTTAATTCTGAATGGATGCTTGAACTCTTGTAAACATTTTGAAACAATTTGAAGTAGATATGAACTGTGCAAAGGTTAGTATTATTTCTGAAGTATTTGCAGACTACCTGTCATTCTGTTTTTTTTTTTATTATTGCCTTTATGAGATACAGAAAGGATAATGAGATTTTACTCTGTAAAATTTATGGTTTTTTAGAAACAGAAAAGATTATGTAAGAAGGCAAGGAATTAATTACTAACAAATTTGAAGGATTATTTTGAGAATTACTCAGTGAATGCTAGGATGCTAGAAAGAAGAGAACACAAAGGGTCTAGATTCAGGAGTATCTGGTCACACCTAGAATAGATGGTTCTACTGACTGAAGGGGAAAGTAACAATTTTGCTTCCCACTGTTTTTCCAGTCTTGTGTGAACATAAACAGTATAACTGAAATTTGATTTCAGAATTCATTGTAGAATACATGAATATTACAATACATTTCTAAACTAAATTTTTAGTGGCATTATTGCTTTCATTTTCTATTGTATAGTTACAAGCAATTCACTGCCCTTTCAGTGGTTATAAATATTGAACACAATTATGTAATAGAAGTTTGTTTTTACTGGTCACAAGACTAGGCATAAACGTAGGAATAAAAGAAAGTATTCATGCCCAGCTAATGATTCAGGCCAATTCTGTCATTGATATTGTGTATGAGAGGGCACAAACATTGGACTGTGCCCTGTGACTAAAAATGCCAATCAGATTTCTGTGTTGTTGTCTTAAAATACAAAAGTGTGTTGTCTTTATCAAGTCTAGTATGGGCTCATTCAATCAAAGAGTTTGGTACAAGTAAAGCTGCTTTTCTAATTTAAGTAAATGTTTTTAAAAATGTTTTATAAAGTGATGCAAAATCAGAAAAAATTCTTGAAAAATATAATCACTTGTCATTTTGATAATAACGAATGGTAGAACATAACTGAAGAACATAGAAATTATAGTCTCTATGATGAACTCTAGACTGATCTATACTTATAATGCTGTTTTACATATAATTGGTTTTTCCTACTTCAGGGAGAAAAGTAATTTGGGTTATCTTGTTTGTCTTAAATTTTAGATTATATATGTAGTCTTATATTTTTAATATATGTCCATATTTTAATGCTCTCCAAAACCTGTGAGTCACTGTTGCCTAACAAAATGTCAACTTCTGTGGTCCGTCAGTCAAAGCCCTTCATGTTCAATCTTAATGTCCCACTGCTTTCTGTTCATACTGGACTCTAGTCACTGTGTGTGTTTGTGTACATGTACATGCACACATGCCTACTCTACTCTCTTCATTCACTCTGTTTGGAATGCACCTGCTTTTTAATTTTGCACATGATATTTACCTGCCAATATGGAGATAAAGTTCCGTGAAGATTTTCTTGAACCCCAAATCATCAACACAAAACACACACTCCACATGAAATCTTACAATTTGTTTTGTTTGCTTGGCACTTTTTACTTTTTATTTTGTCCTGTGTCTTTTTCCCCCCTATTAGATCAGACCTTTTTTTTTTTCCATCTTTGTTTCCACTATATATTGTAGACAATGTTCATATTACTCTTACTTACTTTGATTATTATCCTTACTGCTCATATTTTACCATTAAGTAATGGGAAATACAGAGGTTGTTGGGTAAATATTTAACTAGAAAACAGGAAACCTGACAGACACTACAAGCCTAGTGTTTCCAGATGCTCAACACTGAGCATTATTTACCTTAATTCAGAACTGCTCTAAGAAAGGAAAATGTAATTTCCTCTTAAAATGTGAAAGGTGAAAAGATAGTCATATGTGGTGATCCTGATGGTATCTGTTTCACCTTACTTCCAACAGTGTAATATTATCCTGTTCCCTGTTCCGTTTGTACATTTGTTGTCTTCTCTTGTCTTTGTACTTCATTTAACTTTGAAATCATTATACACAGGCATGGAATTTTGTATGGTCTGATAAATATAGTTAAAACTTGTGCCTCAAAAGTGTGCTCATTATTATCTTTGCCTACTTTACCTATTCTTTACAACTTCCTTCCCTAAAGATGAGGCCGGCAGTGCTAAATAATCTAGGATTACTAACTGAAAAATAATTATTGTGAAAACTGTATGGGGAATGGATGTAGCTCAAGTGGTTGAGTGCCTGCTTCCCATGTACGAGGTCCCAGGTTCGATCCCCAGTACCTCCAAAAAACAGGCAAACAAACATAAAAACCAACTTGGGGGGAGCTGGTGTAGCTCAGTGGTTGAGTGCCAGCTTCCCACATATGATATCCCAGATTCAACCCCTGGCCCAGTACCTCAAAAGAAAAAAAAGAAAAGAAAAATATACATATATATATGGCATATATGTACTAAATTATGAACAGAAAATCCTCTTTGAAGTTGCGTGTTTTCCCCCCACCCCCGGATTCTCAGCTTAATGCTAATGTTTCTTAAAACACTTAAGAAATTTATTCTTCAATGAAGATACCTGTGTCAATCAGGAGGAGACATTTAAATGACAAAAAGGCAATTAATGCGCACATAGAATCAGGCTTATGCCTTATGGCCAGGGATTATGTCCATCCCTAACTTTATATCTGGTTTAAAGTATTGAATTACAGTCAAGTGTCAAATAGGTATAAACAACTTAAAACTTCATTTCCTTATCTCCTTGATCTCATTGACTTGTTTATAGTCATATGAATGAAAGATAAATCTTCCCTAAGGAAATAATCAGTTAGGTAGTGCTGAAGTTTTTGATTGATAGATCAAGCTGATAGTACCTGAACCCACCAACAAATTCTTCCACCTCAATTTTGTATTTTAACAAATTTCAAACAAGAAAGAACAGTGCAATAAACACCTGAGTACCTACTCTTAACTTATATTTACTGGTTGTTCACATTTTACCCATTTGTTTTATCTTTTTAATAAATACATATATACTTCTCAATCATGTTAATCTAAGTTGTGCACATTATGACATGACAGTTATTTTGAAGTGTTTGACATTCTTCACAACCACAGTACGTTGATAAGATATTATCTAATATATACAGTCTTTATTCAAATCTCTCTACTTTGACACAGTAATGTCCTTTATACCTATTTTCCTTGGACCCAGGAACCAATCAAGGATCACACATGACATCTAGTTGTCATATCATTTTTAAATCCTTAGTCTGGAGGAATATCCTGGCCTGTTTTAATCTTTCATCACATTAAAAGAAGAGTCCAGGCATGTTATTTGGCATAGTGCTCCTCTGGATGGCTTTATCTGTTTGTCTTCTCATGATCAAAGTGATCAATCCTTTAAAAAAAACTTCTTAAAGAAATGTTCAAACATTTACAAAAATAGAGAAAGTAGTAGAATTAACCTAATGTACATGTGGTCCAGCTTCACGTTTTATCAGTACATGGCCATTTTTGTTTCCCACATACGTACATTATTTTGAGGCAAATTCTAGACTTGGTATCATATCCTTTCAGCTTTAAATATTTCCAAATGTAAATCTAAAGGATAAAGGCTGTTTTTGTTTTTGGTTTTTTTTTTTTAACATAACCAAAATACCAGTTTCCTATATCAACATCCCAGAAAGAATCAAGCAGATATTATGTGTCTCATGATGGAAGTACATCTCACAACCTATGGAATATTCTTACAAATTATTTGCCAACAATTTGATTAACTGTCTAGACCCAACTACCTGTTGAATAGAATACAGGGTTAAACACCACAATTAGACCGGTTGACTAGAGTACAGGGTTAAATACCACAATTAGATGCAGTCAGCAAAATCCAGAGTGTGGAGTCTGTACAGGAGAAATGACCTGTTTTCTAAACATGAACATTATAAATAAAACAAGAGAAAAGATGAAACTATAGATTAAAAAAGACTGCGACATCAATCAAATGTGTAATTTTTGTTTGGATACTGATTTGTACAAACTTAAAGAGCAAGAAAGGAGGGATAATTTGGGAAATTTGGATGCTGACTGGATATTTGGGGCTGTTAAGGAATTAAGTTTTTAAGCTGATTTAAAGCTGTTTTTAAGCTGTGACAATGACATTTTAATTATGTTTTTAACAAGTACTTACCCTTTAGAGATGCCTACTGAAACATTTATGTATGAAATAATATCTGGAATTTGACTGAAAAATAATACAGGGATTGGCCATCAGTTGATTATTGTTAAAGCTGAGTAATGGATACATGATGGTTCATTATATTCTCTCTGCCATTGTGTGTGTTTAAAATTTTACAAAATAAAAAGGTTTTTAAGGTAAGGGCTAGATATAAATCTGATGTACATACCATTATTATTGAATATTATTGTCATTATCCCCAGTATTAGTCTCCTTCCTTAGAGTAATTATGATGTGAGTACTTAGTATTATGTTTTTTTTTTTTAATTGTTCGTAAAACTTATTTTCCCATTTTTGGTCATTTTTTATTTTTTAAGGTAATGAGCATGGTGTCAGGATTTGCACCGTTAATTTCTGCAGGTATCTTTTCAGCCACTCTTTCTTCTGCATTAGCATCCCTTGTTAGTGCTCCCAAAATATTTCAGGTATGTATTTTAACATTTCAAGCTTTATTAAAGAAGGGGGGATTATGATAATATTTTTTTCTATTTGACATTGTTACTGTTTTCAAATTATTTGTTTCATTGCTGATGTGAATATATGTGTGTGTGTGTGTGTGTGTATATATATATATATATATATAAACAGTTGTGCATTGAACTCGTCAGGGTATGTTCTTTGAGTTACCTTTGTAGGACTGTTACCATAGATTTATAAGATGTCTTAATAAGATTTAGAAGTACATTTCAAGAACAAAACTCAGAAGATGTAAGGTATCTTGTTCAGATTAGTTTAATACCAACCTATATGTTTTATTTTACAAATATTTGAATGCCTACTATGTACCTTATATTGTGTTAGTTACTGAGAGTACAGTTACGAATAAGAAATAGCTATTACTTCCTGTTAGTGGGTGTGAAACAAGCAGTTGATACTGAACAGGAAATAACTTTTATTATCTAAATCAAACAAATGAAATGTTGTTCTGCATCCTTGTTCTTAATGTTGCAGTTGTAGTTAATGAGTGTAATAAAGGTATAGATTATTTTTTAGACAGTGTTTAGTGATGTTTCATAATGAAGATTTTTATTTGCTTTAAGTCTAGAATTTGTACTGACAAATATGTTGTCTTACTTATCAAGCTTCCAACTTGTTTTAAAGCCTGGTTCTCTGATTCCTTCTTCATATATAAAGGAATTTCAGCATTTGGGTGGGGGAGGGGAGGTGAATAAAAACTTTAGCAGTATTCTAAACCAACTACCCTTTCTTGAAATGTTTGCATCCCCTTTCAGGAATTAGAACCTTAGATTCCATTTCTGGTTGAGCTATTGTAACTGTAGCAAATTTGTATGACTAATTCTGATATATTTTATTTTAATGTTAACATTTTTTCTTTAGGCTCTATGTAAGGACAACATCTACCCAGCTTTCCAGATGTTTGCTAAAGGTTATGGGAAAAATAATGAACCTCTTCGTGGCTACATCTTAACATTCTTAATTGCTCTTGGATTCATCCTAATTGGTTAGTTATATAAATGGTGTGCTAATGTAGATTTTGGTGCATTTATAGTATTAGCTCTAAACAATGAATTATTAAATTTTAAACAAAATTTTACTTTGCCTAATATACTAAATTCCTTTCTGTTCATATGAAGGGGTATTTGTTCAGAACTGCAAATAATAGTGCTCAATACTTATTTACTAAAATTATCACCATCTCTTAGTCTCCTTAGGGCTAAAGGGAACTCCTAGATTCTTATCCTTAAAACAAGTATATAATAGGATAAGGAAAAGGATTTCAGTAGCGCTACCCCAGATCTATTTCCTTGGATATTTTTCTGTAATTACAAGAGAGCTGACAGGCTTTCCACTGCTAGAGGAGACATCGGACTTCTAAGTTTTAAACAATACTATTTAACCCCTTGGATTAGTACATATTAATTCATCCAAGTGTCATGTGGCAGTGTGGAAACAAACTCATGTAATGTTGGTAGATACGTATTTGGTGTAGCTACCTTTGGAGAATGATTTGACAATATCTAGTAAAGTTTCCCATGAGCCAACAGTTTTGTTTCTAGGTATGTACCTAGGGAAACTCCCACATTTATGCCTGAAAAGCCTTATACAATATACAAGCTTTCTAGTATCATTAATTATAATAGTGAGAAATGGGACCAACTTATCAATAGAAGAGTGAAATGGTGGGATAATATTCAGCAGTAAAAAATTAATGAATCTGGTTTTTGTTTATCAGTATGGATGAATCTCAAATATAATAGGTGCAAATAATCTAGCTGCAGATTGATACATATACTGTGATGTTATTTATGTAACTTTTATATAAATAATATATGTACATTTATATATAATATATACATACATACATTTATATACATAATGTTTGTGGGTTGTATATGTATGTGGAAAAACTATATAGTGTGACTGAAAAGAATACACCAACTGCAAAATAGGTATAAAGGGAGTTTTAGCTATGTATGTTAAGGTTTGATTTCTGAAAAATAAAGTATATGAAGCATATATGGCAAAATGTAAATATTTATTAAATTTGCATGGTGAATATTATAGGGGTGTTCATTATGCTATTTCTGAAGGTTTAAAATATTTCATAATTTTAAAAAGTTTAAAAATGTCTAATACGTCAGTAAATTGCCCTCATATTTCTTTTGCAGCTGAACTCAATGTTATTGCTCCAATTATCTCTAACTTCTTCCTTGCATCATATGCCTTGATCAATTTTTCGGTATTCCATGCATCACTTGCAAAATCTCCAGGTGATTTTACATTTTAAAAAAGTTTAAAAATGTGTGAATGTTTCTGATTTCAGAGAAAAGTGTGAGATTAGCTCTTTAATGCTTAATCTTTCATTACTGTTCAAATTAAGCAAGTTTTCAAAGGTCTCTATCATGAAGTTTACTGGTAATATTCTATCTCTTATCTTCAGAGCATTTAAGATAGCAGTAATCTCCAATTCTAATACTGTGAAAGAATGTTTTTTACCTTTTTTTGTTTATTTTGCCAATTTTTATTCAGTTGAGCTTTAAGAATTTTATTATGACACAGTTAACCTTTCCAGAAATGTTTGTACAAAATGAGTGCTATGGAGTTCTAATATAAGGTTTCTCTATCAACTGGAAAAAATATATAAGTGTTTTGTTATAAACTATGACAACATTTGGAAATCAGGGAAAGAAATGAAGGAACAAAAGCAGTGTTCCTTGTAAGGATCTAAAAGTCTCTAAGAATAGGAAAGATGGACATATGGGAATGTCAAACACAAACATCTTGATTTCATTTTTTACTTTAAAAATATAAATTTTATTGAAGTGATAATTTAAAAATATTTTTAACTGAAACTACATATGATTTTTTATTGTAAAACTTCAATTATTGTAGGACACACATGAATACTAATTTCCTCTTTTAAATATTTAAAAACATGATCTTTAGCCTTTTTTAGAGTGGACTTAGTTAAAAAATACTTCACCAAATGATAAGGTGTATATTTTTTTAGTCAATTCTTAGTTAGTCTAGCAAGTAGATGAATTTTTAACTCTTCTCATGAACATTTTGCATGAACCATTTTTTATATTCATTGGAATATGGATGTATCTCATGGTAAAACCAAAAAATAAAGCCACTCTATTAAGGACTTAACTTGAAACCTGTTTTTTTTAAACCTTCTCTAGTGTATTGTGTTCACTAGGGTAGGTTGATTTACACTTTTTGTAAAGAGTTTATAGAGTCGAAAACTAGTAAGATAGAGAAAGGGGAAGTAAATAGATGTTCCCTCTTCATGACCATCAAGAACCTTAAAATTCATGATTGATAATGGCCTTTGACATTACTGATATATATTAACCTTATATTAAATGCTCAGTGCCCTCTCAGTGTGGCAGCAACAAAGAAAGTTATTTTGTGTATGCTTAATGTACCATTGTATAAAGCAGATGAGTTGTCTGATTGACTTTTTAAAATCCATTTATTTGTTGTTGTTGACAGGGTGGCGTCCTGCATTCAAATACTACAATATGTGGATATCGCTTATAGGAGCAATTCTTTGTTGCATAGTGATGTTTGTCATTAACTGGTGGGCAGCATTGCTAACATATGTTATAGTCCTTGGATTGTATATTTATGTTACCTACAAAAAACCAGGTCAGTTGTAGCTTTTTTTTTTTTACCTAGTTTATCAAGATAGAAAACTTTTAAAAGTTCTGTGTTACTTTTAATATTTGAGCATTATCTCTTGTATATTTGAAAGGCATATTTATTCATCATATAAAACTTAAAATCCTTTATTTCCAAACGCATGTAGACTTAATGAAATAATTACTTTGAGGCTTTTTGTTCCTATGGAATTCTGTTCTTACCCATAAATTAAATTTATCTAATACTATTTGTGGGAAAATAAGAAATTCATATAATTAACGTTCTGTTGAGTTAAAATATTTTTAAATTATTCTTTGAAAGGATTCAGATTTGTACTATTGTAGTTGTTGTTAGCCTAATAAGCATATGTATTACCTACTGTGGTCTTAGAATTGTAGAAATACCATGGGATTCACAGAATACTAGAAGACATAGTATCTGACACTAGATTTCTGTGTAGCAGGAAGATTTCTACAAACATGTTTTAACTAGGAAATACTTAAAGATTACCTAGTTTGTGTCATATTGATAAATTTGGGGTATCTTTAGTAGATGCTGTTAGGTTATAGCATGATTGCTCCAGTGTTCAGTATTGCAGTCAGTTGTCTTAGTTTGCTAGGGCTGCTATAACAAATACCACACACTGGTTTGCATAAACAACAGGAATTTTTTGTCTCACAGTTTTTGGAGGCTAGAAGTCCAAAATCAAAGTATTGGCAGGCCATGCTTCTGGTAGTGGCTTGCTGGCAGTCAGTCTCTGCCCCCATGACATTGTATCTGTCTCCATTGGTCTCCTGTGGGTTCTGCTCCTCCTCAGTCATCTGTGTCTCTGTCTAGGTTTCCTCTTCTTAAAAGGATTTCAGTCATTTTGGATTAAGGCCTACCTTGATTCAATTTGCCCTTCTCTAAATAGGATCTTTAAAAGATCAGGGACTTGAACAGGTCTTTGTGGGGACATAATTCAATCTACCATACCAGTGCATAATCTTATACAGAAGAAAGTTCTGACAAGAAATACTTGAAAAATTTTGGCTCAGTAGAATAGATTAGGAGTAGATTACAAGAGTGCAAAGTTATTTGTTTTAAACAGTGAGGATGCATTTTGTAATCCAGATATAAGATAATGAAGTTTTGGATTAGAGTGGTGGCTCTAGAAATGGAGTGGACAAAGAAGTTATTATTTTAACCGCTTTAGAAGCAATTAGTTTTCTATATGCCTGGAAAATCTCTAAAGTGATAAATGTCTGAAGTCATCATTTGAAGTCTGAGTTGTTTGTTTAATAAGAAATAAAATTTGCCTATTCATGTAATCCAAACAGTTAAGTATTATAATCAGTACTTCCCAGCAAGTGGAGATCTGTCTCTTTCCCTTTAAAATTTTGGCTATATTTATAAAAAAAATAATGTTTTATTTTTTATGAAAGGCTTTTGAGTTTCATGTGTAGCAGGTCACAGCCTTATCATCTTAGTCTTTGTAAATTATACTTTTTCTCTAAATGTAATTATAATTAAAATTGGCACAGCACTTAATGTAATAGACATTGTTGAAAGTTCAAGTGCAACATTTTATTTCAGAATTTGACTTTTAAAATATGAAAGTATTTAATTCTCTTTGAATCTAAAATTGATTATTGATGGGTTATGCTCTACGAACACTGCCTTTCTACAGATGTGAACTGGGGATCCTCTACACAGGCCCTGACTTACCTGAATGCACTGCAACATTCGATTCGTCTTTCTGGAGTGGAAGACCATGTGAAAAACTTTAGGTAAGCAATAAGGTAGCATGGAGATATTTTCTCTTAGCTGGCAATCAGTTCTTCAGTTATTGTTCAGTAACATTTCCAAATTCTGGCATTTCATATGTTCTGTAGAAGTATGGAATGTGCTTTTTTATTTTGGTTAAACTTGATTAATTATTCATAAATAAGGTTGATGTTTCTTAATTATCAAAATTTTACAAAGAGGAAATTACCATTTACCTTAGAAAAATAATATGAAGGTTTTGGAAGTCCTACATTTGAAGTTTTTTCCCTCTTTGGCTGTTGAAGATCTGTAACTACTAAGTTATGAAATTCATAATGATTTTTTAAGATACCTTATTTTGTCAGTTTACTAAGACCCTAAATATTTTCATGTTAGTTGTTCTTTCTTATCAGTAATTAGCTGGAAACCAGTTATAGTGATGAAGAATCAGTGCCTTATGTTAGTTTTGAATTAAATTATGAGTAAAGAGAATTATCTTTTTGTCATTAAATGACCTGTGTATATCTCATATTTATAATAGTTCATTTTACCAGTCATCAATTTAAAAACTATTACTTAGCCTAATATATTCCTAATAACTGATTAGATTTAATTAGTAAAGCACTATTATTAATATGTACTTCTCTAAATCTTGAAATATTATTTACCCACAAAAAATTCTTAGAAATTATAGATTTCAGTATTTGGTATTCATATTTTTATGACTTAAAAATAAGCTAATAGTAGGCTTCTAATTAAAAAAAAAAATAGACCATTAGGCCCTGTCTCAACTTAAGTCTGGCTGTGAACAAGTGGTTTTCTATAGTCTTCAATGGAATCTGCATAGTAAACACAGAAATCTCTTCCATGTCTGTCAGTAAACCAAAAGAAGAAATAATGTTGTTTTACGGAAACCCTGAAAGGTGACTAGTGCCATTAAAAAATTGCTCTACCAGAATCTCTCCTAATAAAAAAAGTCTTTGCATTATTTTTGTTACTCCTGTGAAATCCTGCTTTCCCTGTTTTTCTAGATGAAAAGTTCCTAGAGGCCACGATCTTCAGCCTTGGGGTAGAAGGAAATGGGGAAAAAGAAAAAGGAATGAGAGCCATGGGAGGAAAATATTAGTTTCAGCACATTTTGGATATTTGATACCAAGTAAAACAGAAAATAAAAATTATTCCTTTAGGTAAAAAGTTGTATTCCAGAACTAAGGGTATCAGCAAGAATCACAGTTAATTTGCCATCAATAAAAACTTGTTGCTTTTGCTTATTTTATAATAGAATTTAAAAAAAAATTATCCCAATGTGGCTTTTTAATTTTTTATCAGAGTTACATGTACTTAAAGTGGAAAAACTAGTCTTTCAAGGTAACATGAAAAATCATTAATTTCCTCACTCTATTTCTCCCACTGCATCAGTAACCACTTTGAACTCTCAACTGATTCTTTTTGTATTTACTTTCATATTCCCAAACAAAATTCTTGTCTTGCTCTACTTTTTGATTTTTAATGTCAGGCATTATCTATTGCTGTCTTTTATCCACCCACCCCTACCACATACATGCACCTTTCCTCTACCCCATCTTCCCAGCATATTTTTAATGTCATAATTTTGATTAGATCAGTATTTGGTATTCATATTTTTATGACTTTTTAAACCTGAGTCACAGTTGAGCCATGTAATAGCTTAAGATTGCTTTTCCTTTTTTGCACAGCTTTTATTATTTTAATTATTTTAATTATTTCTTTTCTTGTTTAACTTTATCACAATATCACCCTTCACCAAACTTGCCAAAAATTTTTATATTCTTCACCTTGCCTAGTTTGTATTTCCTTAAAGTTTCTTTCCTACTCTTTTCTGTTTCTTTAATTTGGTTTATTTTATTCAGCCTTTCTTAAATATCTGTGAGCCTTAGTAATAGAAGCTCTGTATTGGCAGGTGAGGTTCTCAGTAAAACCCTCGCGTAGATTAATCTGTCTATGCTGTTTCTTTGAGGAACTTTAAGTCATCTTAAAGGCTTTCTTTTGAATCTGATTAAATATTCCAGAAAAGCGTCTCCATCTGCTTATAGGTAAAGTCCTGGTTGCCAAAGTTCTGAGAGCAATCTTACGGCTCATTATATAAATGTTGTCCTAATACATCTAGTTAAGGTAGCTTGCTTCTGCCCTCAGCTATTGCTGGTGTCTTCCAGACTAGACACCCCCTAGTGAATATGTCCCAGCCTAATAAGGTTGGAAAAGAGCAGGGACATTTGCCCATCATAGTAGTGAAAGTAATTTGCTTATATCTAGTTGCTTCCTTTGTAAACTTTTGACCTGTCCTTCTTAGTTTAGCTTCTTGAACACATTGTTTCTGCCACTCCCAGAGTAATCCCCTGCCACTGATTCTTAGGCAATTTGGTAATCTTTTAGGCACAAAATCAGATAGCATCACAGCTTTCTCTTACAGTCTTTTAGGTTTTAGCCCTTTCCTGAACTGGCAAATCAATGGACTCTCCCATCTGCTTCCTAGCTTTCAGTATTTCAATACTATTGTGTCTCCTCCTAGTCTTATTTTTGTGGTTTTATGCTTTTAAAAAATCCATTTCCATCATTGGAGGTTTTTGAGGAAGAAGTTACAATCAAGGCAAATATTCACTCTGCTGTTTTTACCCAAAGTCATCCTTAATATATTTTATTCTATGCCTTTTTTTTTTTGGTGTGGTTAAACTATGCCCAATTATGCCTTTATGATATGTTTACTTTTTAGTAAAGATAAGGAGTGCAAGTTAATTTCCCACAGTATTGAGTAATATTACTGTGTAATAAATTTGTGTACAGGTTAAACTACTATAACAAAAAGACTGAAAAATACGGTGGCTCAAACAAGATAGAAGTTTATCTATCTCACTTGATAGACCAGATGGATGGTCCCTGGCACATAGGGCAGATGTGCTCCAGTTGGTTGGTTATTCAGGACCCACATTCCTTCTGTCTCATCAGTCAGCCATTCCTGGGGGGTCCTCTTATCCATGTAGTCAAAGTCATCACTACATCCATGGTCTAGCTTACAGGAAAGGGAAAGAAGGTATGGAGGGCAGTCAGCTACTCAGAAATGTAAACTCTAGCTGGGGATCCACATAACCTGCTCAGAAGGGGAGACTGGATACTTAGGACAATACTGGACATAGGGCATGATTTCACATTTAGTTGCCACAAAGCATCTCCTCCAGACAGAATTGGTTTTTCAGCTAATTTGCTAAAATACTGAATAAGTTTGTATTATTTTTTAGTCTTTGTTCAGGTTTTCATGCTTATTTAATGAGTATTATTAGGAACTACTGCTAATAGTTAATGTAATATTTGTCAGACGTTTTCATATCCTGTTTGCTTTCTGTTAAAGTTTGTTCTTAGTTACCTAAATTCTCATTTTTATTTTTTTTGGTTACATATCCCCCCCCCCTTTTCTGCTTGCTCTTGCTGTGTGTCCATTCTTCTGTGTTTTTCTTTCTTTTTTTTTTTTTAGAATACATACAAAGAAATTTTATTTGCCTTTTCACCTAGGTTCATTTTTTTAAATTTTTTATTTATTTTTTATATATCT
>PVKH010007046.1:0-20534 GCA_004027955.1 Chaetophractus vellerosus | reverse complement strand
TCTCCTGTGTGGGCCAGCTCTCCTGCGCAGGCCAGCACTCCTATGTGGGCCAGCACTCTGCGTGGGCCAGCTTGCCGCGTGAGCCAGCACTCTGCATGGGCCAGCTCTCCACATGGGCCACCTTGCCTATCACCAGGAGGTCCTGGAAATCGAACCCTGGACCTCCTATATGGTAGACAGGAGCCCAATTACTTGAGCCACATCGTTTCCCAAATATTTGTTCTTATTTCACTCAACATAATGTCTCCAAGTTTCATGCATGTTGTCACATTTATCAGAACATCAACCCTTTTTACAGCTGAATTATATTCTATCATATGTATATACAACATTTTGTTTATCCATTCATCGGCTGATGGACACTTGGATTGCTTCCATCTTTTGGAAATTATAAATAAAGTCGTTATGAACATCAATGCCTAAATATCTTTTTGAGTGCCTGCTTTCAGTTCTTTGGGTATATTCCTAGAAGTGGAATTGCTGGGACATATGGTAATTGTGAACCTAACAGAGTATGATATTCTTCTTGAAAATCAACAAACCACATGATTACAAAAAGACAAAGGAAAGCCTCTCATACATAAACAAAGAAGCTGCCAATACTCAGGCCTGATACGTCATCATATGGAATGATTATGTGTTTGATAAACTGTGAGCCATTATTTGAAGCAAATCTTCTTCCCCGAACTTGCAGATAGTCCTTGTAAGTAACAAAGACATCACAAGACATTATGCAAAATACCTTAATAAAATCGAGTTATGGGGGAGCAGATGTAGCGCAAGTTGTTGAGCACCTGCTTCCCATGTACAAGGTCCTGTGTTCAATCCCTGGTATTTCCTAAAAAAAAAAAAAATAATCAATTTATGTTATGGAGGAAGTAGTCACCAACTTAATGTTTAGTAACTCTGCCAAAAAATTAAATGAGTGTTGTGGTAGTTTGAGTCTTTTGTGGACCCCAGAAAATTATGTTCTTAGGTTGGTCCATTCTTGTGGATGTGGGACCCTTTGATTTCAGTCGAGGGCCATTTGAATGGAATGCTTCAGTGGGGTATAGTCCATGATGAGTCTTGGCCCTCTTGCTGGAGTCCTTTATAAATGAGAGAGGAGGTCACAGAAATAGAAACACCTAGAAGCTGAGAAGAAGCAACAGACAGAGCAGAAAGCAACAGAGTCCAGAGAAGACAGAAACCAGCAGACACTGCCATGTACCTCACCATGTGCTTTGCCATTTGAGATGGATCCAGGACAACCAGCAGCCAGTCCTCAGAAAGAAAACAATCACCCAATGAAGCTTTGATTTGGACATTATTCTCAGACTCTAAACTAAGCTTTTCTGTTTTTTGTTTTGTTTTGTTTTGTTTTTAATCTGTAAGCTTTTAAACTAATAAATCCCCATTCTAAAAGCCAACCCATTTCTAGTGTAGTGCTTTGGCAGCCTTTAGCAAATTAAACAAATGTCATGAGATCGATTTTTAGGGGACCTACACTTTAGTCTGTCTCTCACGTACTTTTTTAATGTCCACATCTCATTGTTTAATGATAAGTCTATCTAGAATTTGCAAGAATACTAATCTCTGTATATGGCCCCCATGATATTTCATTTTTCACTAAATGGATAATATGATATAATAGTAACTAATCTGTGATCTCCTTCCTTCTTCATGGTATCTGAGTGTTTGGGAAATAGCACTGAAACTAAAGTCTAATAACCTGGATTATACTTTTATGTTTATTGATAGACATATTTGCCTTCAACAAGCCACTTAAAATCTCTATAAAATGAGTAAAGTAGTCTGAGTTCTTAGTTCTGAAATAAGTAGTCTGGCCCATTCTCTGAACTGTGTAATCCCATAGGACTAAAAAGATTTAGTAAAGATCATTAGCTGGTTAGTTGCAGAAGCAGGCTCAGAAATCAGGTGTCTTAATCTGAATTCTAATCTTTCTTTCACTATCATTATGCAGTGGAGGACTAAAAATCAATAGAAAATGGATGCTAAAGAACTTCTTTTACTTTCATGGTAAAGAAATATAAAGTACAGTTACAATGATAATTTCTCAAAAATTTCTTCCGCAAAACTTTTATTATAAAGATCTAATTTGTCTACGCTTAGAAATTGGAAGAAGAAATTTACACAAGATTTATTTCTACAATATGTTTCCACATCAAGAAACATGGTAAGGTTTACATATGAAAAATAAGTATTATATGTTACTAGAGACAAGGGTTTCCCAAAACTATTTCTGGAAAAAATATTGCATCAGTTTTTCAGACCAAACTAGAAATAATCTACAGCCAATCAGAAAATATATTTCTTATTTGCAAGTTTATCTCAAAATGATATAAATGACATGGATTCTAAATGGTGAAGTAATAAATTTTCTGTTTCACTAACTGCCTTACAATTTCATGTGACTTCAGCCATATTACCAACGTCAATACCATTACCAAAAGAATACATACACCATATCATTTTTTGCTTTATTTCTAATTATTCTGTATGTTATGAGTCATAATAATAAGCCCTGTGAACACTGATAAAAAAAGAATCAAGCACCTAGTTCCCAGCACAATCACTTGAGGCAATATAATGAGACTGGAAAAGAAAAGAAGTATTTACCACTAGCCCTCACTGGCAACAATATCTCCAGCCAGGTCGATATTAGGAGTCAAATGGAGGCTTTTGAAAGAAACAAATTGAATTTCAAATCAATATAAACTTCAGAGACTCATGTGGTCCATCACTGCTGTGAAAGCCACGATGTCACTTTTATTGTGCCCAAATGCCTTGGGATAATGTGAACTGGGGTCTGAGAGGATTCCTGGGACTCATTTTTGTTTAGGGCAGGGGTTCTTAACAAGGGGTCCATGAGCTTGAATTGAAATTTAAAAAAATATTATTCTTGTGGGGACGTGTTGGTGTGGTGTGATATATTTATTATATAATACACAGTATAGTGTGGACTTAGTAAGGGGTCCATGGTGTTCACCTGACTGGCAAAGGGGTCCATGGAACAAAAAAGGTTAAGAACCCCTGGTTTAGGGCTTCATCAACAGGAAAGTTCTCCTCTGCTCTTAAATGAGTAAGAAAATCCCAAGACATGCTCTGTGCATCCTAGGTTGAGCCTTGATGAAAATAGTCTTGCATCCAAACCAGTAATGTATTTATTAAGTGCCAAGACATGATGCTAGCACAGTGAGAGAACCTGTTCTACCAAGTCAGAGAACCCACTGGCAACTTCCCCCTGGAGAGCTTAGTACCCCTTTCAATGCAGATGAAGTCTTTTTTCACACCCCTCCGCCAACAATAATTCCAAATCAATAACAATTTCTCTTACATGAATGCACAGTTCTTACCCACTGATCAAAGAAGATATTGGCTGTCTGTAGAAAATTTGAATTTAATATGCAGTGATATTTGACAAATCTTAATGTAAAGTTTCAGTTAATTCCAGGATACAGAAAGAATAACATGCATTTATTATGTATTGATTATATGCCAGGCACTATGCTAAGAGAAAAATAACTTGATGAGGGAGTTCTTATTATCCAAATTTAATAGATGATGAATTGGACTATGAATCTAAATTGATATTAAATAACTGGCCAGGAGTCAAGCAAATCTAGTTAGTGAATGAGCCACCATTTTAACCCAAGTTTGTCTGACTCTAGAAGTCAAAAGTGTGTTCATTTTCTCCTTAAAAAGAAGAGGCATAGTGTTGGGGCCTGGTAAAGAGCAATGAAGGCATGGAAATAACCAGGGCATCTGCCCAATTTTGGACTTCTCTGCCCTGGACCACACTGCATTTTTGAAAATATGTTAACAGTGATGAAGAAAGGACTGAGGGTAAAATGAAAAAGAGGAAAAAGTAATAGAGGAAACAACTTCTATATTCAAGGTGTACATTGGGTACTTACACAAGCATCAACTCAATTCCCATAATATAGTTTCTATTTTCACAGATAGAAAGGTCACCCTCTGAAAAGCAGCACTTAGCTTCAAGCCCAGGCCTAACTCAGAGACAATGAATTTTCAAAGACCCTTGTTTGCACCCTCATTTGCTCCTACTTTCTGTCCATTCTAATAAAGCACAGGGGGCACTGAGGCAGTTCTTCCTCTCATTAGAGTGGAAGGAGAATGTAGCTGCTTTCTAGAGTCTCTCTATTTCATCTTTAGTTACTTACCACCAAACCAAGAATTTCCTACACGTGGGCCTGTAAAACAACCTCTTAGTTTATCATTTACTTCTCAACTCTTTTTCATCTTCTCTGCAGTTGAATAATTTCTGTTCGACCTGAGCCGCTTCGAAAAACAAATGCTAGCACCTGAGCTATTGAGACCCGATGACAACAACTAGATCCATTATTTCTCAACAAATTTTGCAATGTCTTGAACTGCATATTTAAAGTTGTTATTAAGCAGTAATGGAAGACTGCATTTGAAAATATTTATCTAGCACCTCCAGAACATCCTGTGCAACTCCCCATTTTCCAGATACCATGTTGATGGCTAGGAGGCCCTCTGTCTAGCACAGGTGTGCCTCCTCTATTCTCTTACTTAACTGCTTCATTCTTCATTGTCTTCTCCTAGGGAAGTTTGCTTTGCTTTGCCTAACAGGTGCCAACTCCCCCTATGCATCTCCTTTACAGTCCTAGTGAGAGGTGCAATTGCACATTTCTGTGAGGAATTAGATGCCTGGTCTCTGCTGATGGAAGATAAACTTCACATGGGTGGGGATTTTCCACTTTTTACTGAGTTTTGTATCCCTAGGTGCCCAGCAACATTCCTGCATGTGGTAAGTACTCCATAGGCATTCCTGAATTAATTAATTTGCAAATTAATCATCTAGAATTAAGACTAGAGAAATCGGTAGTGATAGAATATATTAAAATTTACTGGAGGAAAGTATAGTTTAATTGGGACAATGTCCTACCCTAGCTACTTTAGTCATGTCCTGCCTTGGTGCCTAATCTATTACCAATGTATGTAATTTTCCTCAATACCCAAAATACAAAGCTATATTTTTAAGAATCAACAAGTGCATATTTAGGATCTTCATACTCATGAGATGCTACAGAAGTACAAAGAAATATAAATTATATTCCTTCCTCTCAAAAAGTTCACAATATTGATGCATTAATATGCTAGAGTAATTTAAGGAAGTGAAAATTCGCCAGCACTAATTCAAGGGTAACAAGAGAGACCTCACTGAAGGCCAGCGGAGGCAGAGCAGGGCAGAGAAGGGATGTGGGGACACACTGCTTTAATACAGACAAGGTGGTTCTAACCTAGAGAAACAAGAAAACATATGATCCTCAGCAGGAAAGAAAACAAGCCGGCTCCACTCCAGCAGAGGGTGAAAAAATGTTTCCATAAGTAAGGATACCAGAGATTAAGGAGAGTTTTAAGATGTAGTCTGAGATTGCAGTCAAGGGGATTGACTACAAGGAGCCACTTCCAATTCTTGAGAGTGGAAAGAGATGTTGGAATTAATGTTTCAGGAAGATTATTTTACCAAGTTTCTCTGTTAAAGACTAAAATAGAAATGTGTGCAAGTTTAGGCAACTTGGACAGATGAGGAAATGAGGCCAATGCACTATTCTAAAAAGGTAAGTTGGCTTTAATAATGAAGAAGAAACAAATGTATGCATGTGTGCATGCAGGCATGTACACGTGTATGTGTGCTCAGAGAGAGAAAGGGAGACTCGTTTATTTTTCACACTAAGTCTCAACCTTTTCATCACTCATATTTCAAAGCATTAGTGTTCAACATCTAATTTGCTGAATCTAACCAAAAGCAGAAAGCATAACAATTTCACAGCTGTTTACATCACTCTCTGATGCAATTTTCCAGTCACCTCTTGACCAATGGCAAGTCAGATGCCACCACAATATTAAAATAAAGTCAATCCATGAAAAGAAAGCATGTGCCAAGCCCTGGCTGACAGTCTGCCTCTTTGCAGCTATACGATAGAAGGCAATTCCAGGACAACAAGAACAACAAAGAAGGGCAGGACTTGAGGGTTATTTCCATTTGACCCTTTACACTGAAGTTACTCTGTGAACCAAAGAACAGAGGCAGCCTAAAAAGACAGAGCTCTTATTTTTCTAAAACATGCCAATTTCTCTTTTAAATAATTCTAATTCAGCTAAAGTGAAACATTTTCTTTTGGCCAGCAATGGAAAGTGGGTGGTATACTTAAATATTTTTATTTATTATTTACTATTTTTTAATCATTTACTTAAAGAGCTGTAATTGGGCAATGGCAGAGCTTTGAGGAGAGAATAATGAACATGTAGCAGATAAATGTAAACAAGTGACTGGAAAATATCGATGCATCGATTTCTGCAAAACAATGGCTACATGTGGCTCAGGTAAGAATTGCTGTGTGCCAGGAAAATCAATATATTTGGAGTTGCTTATTTAGGTGTAGGTACAGCTCAGGAGCCAATGTGATTTATAACATGATAACATCAGTCATGCATGTTCTATCTATAATACTTTGAAATAGGGTCATAGAGTTTTTATTTTATTTTCTGTAATCAAGCATCTCATCTTGAAAAGCACCTTCCATCTTCCTCAGTATCTCTTTATACTTAGCACTATTACTATCAGCAGAAGCTAGGAAGATTCAACCTAAATCCATGCTTCATGATATTATTTTATCAAAAAAATTGGTGTTTTTATTTTTATCACTCAGCATTTTTCCCATTATTGTCATAAAGTCCTATGAAAATTAAAATAAATAAGATTTGTCACCTATTATTAGTGTAAGTGCATATTCTTGTAACAATTGATAGGTTCATTTGTGCCTTTAACAAGTTTTTATTTATTTTTTAAATTTTTGTCTTTAATCAATTTTTAAAGAAATAAATATAGTTTCTCATATCCATATACTAGATCTTCCCCCACTTTTGCATGACTGCAGGTCTCAGGGCATGAAATTACTTAACATGTGTTGCAGAAACTTTTGAATAATTTCAAATGAGTGAGTACTTCACTCACTTTAGTAACTAACATTCTGCTCTTTTGACATCCTGTGCCAAGTAACAAAAACCTAATTTTGTACTTATCAACATGTTCTTATAGATAATACTTAAATATAATTAATATTGTAAGAACTTACAATTGCACCATGATGAGCATAATTTGCCTTCCTGGAGAAGCACAGATCCAAGAACATTGGTCAAGGATTTAAGGTGGAAGAAAATGGAGAGGAGAGTCATCCGCCCTGTTATTTTTCGTCTCAGGACAGGCCAGCTGAGTATGTGTTTAAAGGGCACCTCAGGATTCCCTGCCAAGGTAGGCCATGGGCAGATGGGATTTGGGTGAGATATTTTCTGGCAACCAAGATAATATATCAAGAGTAATCAGGACTTTATGTAATGACTTATCATTATTATTTAATTTTGGTACTTTCCCAAGAATGAAGAAAACTCCAAGTACCTGGGAGTATTTTGCCAGCCTTGAAAGCAAATAATGGTTTAAACTCTTTATAAATTGCCAATGCCCCTTTATTTAGCTTACTGGGGTTCAATATTCACCTTTAGAGAGCTGTGGGAAAATGGTGGAATAGGGAGCTCCAGATTCAGACCTTCCACAAGACCAACTATTAAACAGGCAGGTACTATTTCAAACAACTTCTTTGAAACTCTAGAGGCCAGTAGAACACTGTACAGCATCCAGGAACGAGCAAGAGGAAGAGGATGGTAAATTAGGGCGAAGACCAGTAACTTGCTCTCTCCATGCAACGGTTAGTGGTGCCAATCCCTGGTTTTCACAGCAGGCTGCGATGAGGTCCAGCCCCTGACTGGCTCACTAAGATAAATGGACAAAAAAATCATCTTCCCCAAGAGCAGGGGTGTGGACACAGCCAATCACTGAATATGGCTTTTGATTAACAACTTCGGCTTTCTGGGGGTTTTAGGTTTTTAAATATTTATTTATTTATTTTATTAGAGAATTTGTGGGTTTAAAAATCAATCATGCATAAAATACAGGATTTCCATACACCAGTCCACCACCAACACTTTATTATATAGTATTACTATTAACCATTCTCCATCGTTTATATTAGGTGTATTTTTCCATATACTATCCTTTTATTAGCACCTTGCTTTAGTGTTGTATATTTGTTATAATTCATGTGAAGACCATACTTATACTAAAACTACAGCCCAACGTCTACAAAATGATATACAGTCTTATGCTTTATCTTTTAATTTTTATTCTAGTAACATGTACAACCTGAAGTTTCACCTTTTAACTACATTCACCTATATAATTCAGTGCTGTTAATTACACGCACAATAAACTGCTACCATTAAAACCACCTATTTCCAAACCTTTACAATCGACCTAAATAGAAATTCTGTACAAATTAAGCATCAACCTCTCATTTTCCAACCCCAATCTATCCCCTGGTAACCTATAGTCTAAATTCTAGCTCTATGAGTTTAGTTTATATCAGTGAGATCATACAATTTGTCCTTTTGTGTCTGGATTATTTTGCTCAGCATAATGTCCTCAAGATTCATCTATGTTTTTCCATGAATCAGGACTTCATTCCTTTTTACAGATGAATACTATTCCACTGTTTGTATATATCACATTTCATTTATCCCTTTATCTTTTGATAGACACTTGAGTTGTTTCCATTTTTCAGCAACTGTGAATAATGCTGCTATGAACATCAGCATTCAATGATCTGTTTGTGGCCCTGCTTTCAATTCTTACTGGTATATACCTAGGAGTGGGATTGCTGAGTCACATGGTAATTCTATACTTAGCTTCCTGAAGAACTATGAAACTGTCTTCCACAGGGGCTACAAAATATCTTGAGGTGGGTGAAAATGAAAACACAACATATTTTACATTTACTTCAAAATATAGGAATAGAAGGAAACTTCCTCAACATCATAAATGATATATATGATAAAACCATATTTAACATCCTTTGTAATGGCAAAAGACAAAAGCTTTCCCTGTAAGATCAGGAGCAAGACAAGGATGACCACTGTCATCACTGTTATTCAACATTATACTGGAAGTTCTACCCAGAGCAATAAGGTAAGAAAAAAGAAATAAAAGGCACACAAATAGGAAAGGAAGAAGTAAAACTTTCATTATTTGCTGATAATATTATCATATATACAGAAAATCTGAAAAATCTGCAACAAAACTCCTAGTGCTTATAAATGAACTCAGTAAAGTGGCAGGTACAAGATCAACAACCCCAAATCAGCAGTGATTCTATACATTAGTAATGAACAATCTGTACATGAAATGAAGAAAAAAATTCCATTTACAATAGCAAGTAAGAGAACCAAATATCTAGAAATAAATCTAATCTCTTATACAATAATACTACAAAACATTGCTAAACGAAATCAAAGAAGACCTAAGTAAATGGGAGAACTTTCTGAGTTCATGAATTGCAAGGCTGAATATTGTAAAGATGTCAATCCTATCCAAAGTAATTTATAGATTCATGCAATCCCAATCAAAATTCCAACAACCTTCTTTGCAGAAATAGAAAAGACAATCATCAAATTTATATGGAAGGGTATGGGGCCCCAAATAATCAGAGCCATTTTGATAAAGAAAAACCAGGTTGGAAAACACACACCTTCCAATCTTAAAACTTATTCTAAAGCCACAGTAATCAAATCGGCATGGTACTGGCACAAGAACAGATAAATAGACCAATTAAGAAATCAAAACTCACATATACAGCCAACTGATTTTTGATAGGAGGTCAAAGACCACTCAATTGTGAATGAATGGTCTCTTCAGCAAATGGTGCTGGTGAAACTGGAACTCCAATTACCAAAAAAAAAAAAAAAAGAAGAAGGAAGACCCCCTACCTCACACCCTATATAAAAATCAACTCAAATTGAACAAAGGCCTAACTATAAGAGCCAGAACTATCAAAATACAAGAAGTAAATATAGGGAATCATCTTGAGGACCTTGTATTAAATGGTGATATTTTCTTAGACTTTATACCCAAAGCACAAGCAACAACAACAACAAAATAGATAAAAGAGACCGCATCAAAATTAAAAACTTTTGTGCCTCAAAAGACTGTATCATGAAAATAAAATGAGAACCTACACAATGAGAGAAGCTATTTAGAAACCACATATCTGATAAAGGTTTAATATCCAGAATATATAAAGACTCCTTTCACTTAACAAGAAAAAGACAAACAATCCAATTAAAGTATGGTCACATGCCTTGAATTGACATCTCTCCAAAAAAGATTCACAAATGGCCAGAAAGCATATAAGATGCTCAACATCATTCACCATCAGGGAAATGTAAATCAAAACCACAATGAGGTATCATTGCACACACATTAGAATGGCTTCTATATTTTGCAAAATGGAAAACTACAAGTATCGGAGAGGATGCAGAGAAATAGGTGCAGCCTTTTATTGCTAGTGATCATGTAAAATGGTGCAGACTCTGTGGAAAGCAGTTTGGTGGTTCCTCAGAAAGATGAGTATAGCATTACCATAAGCCCAGGTAACCCTGATACTCAGTCTATACCCATAAGAATTGAAAGCAGGAACTCGGACAGTTAGTTGCACATCAGTGTTCGCATGGGCATTATTCACAATTACCAGAAGATGGAAGCAACCCACATGTGCATCAAATGATCAATGGATAAACAAAATTATTATTCAACCATAAAAAGGAATGAAATCCTGATACATGTGATAACATGGAGGAACCTTGAAGATATCATGTTGAGTGATATGATGCAAAAGGACAAATATTGTATAATCTCACTGATTTTAAATAACTAGAATCTACAAATTCGTAGAGTAAGAATTTTAATATTATCACAAACAAACAGGTGCATCTTTAAAATATCTACTAACTGAATATTAGCCACATTTATATGTATTAGCATGCTTTCTATATTTAAGAAATATAGATGATTTAATTATTGGCAGCCCTGTAAGTAAATCTCTGTTGGACTAAATAAGGAAATATTGTAGCACAAGGGTTAAGAACAAGGGCTCTGCTGCTAACTGTGCAATGGAAAAGCTCCTCTCCTTTACTAACTCCAGCTTCCTTACCCATAACATGGAAATAATAAGAATATTCACTTCATGTAAGTGCTCTGAGAATTAAAGGAGTAATGCATGAAAGGCACTTATCGTGGTGAGTGCTTAATAAATGCTGGTATATGTCTGCCTTAATATTAACCACACTGTCAAAATCAATAGTGTTAAATAATAGAAGATAGAGCCTCTAGGTATACTTTGTTACCTATAAAGAAGACAGCAGGAACAGATTTTACTTTTCAACCTCTAGAAGAATGATGTATTTCTGCAATGTAAGTTTGAAAATTGAATAAATATCCTTCTAAGTTCTAAATTAAAAGAAAAGATCAAATCTGTGGGTATCTAACATCCTTTCATTGTATTCTTAATTAGACAAATGATTCATGAGAAATAGCAAAATATGGTCTTGACTTTCAAACTACTCAACACTTCATTGTCAAAATACATAATTTTAAGATGTTTCCCAACAAACAGCAATAAAAATAAAAAAATACGTAGCATTTAAAAAATTAATTTATGACATACTAAATGACATCTGATTTCTATAGTTTTATAAACTGAATCATTTTTCTTCATCAATATTTTCTCCTAAAAATAAGCCATATTGACTTGATATATACTTGAAGGGAAAAAGTGTAAGGTGAGGTTTTTCAGCCTTCCAGGTTACATTTATGAAAGCCAAAGCCATATATGAGTGCTCAATTATAAAAATGTAGGATGTTAAAGTGAAAAAAAGCCTTAATGATGTGTGTTACATCATGTAGGGAACATTGGTTCATTTCAAATTAAGTTTCTGATAAAAATACAAATCTCCTCTATGGAATCATACATAAAGACATCTTTATTTACTACCTAATGAAATCGATTTTTATTTGCCGGAAAATAACTAAAACATTTGGAAGAGACAAGGATGCTTATAGACACAGAAAAGTGCCTGTGAATGGGCATGAAGACATATATTTGTAGGCAATTAAAAGAAAGGAAATTATCTCTTTTACTGAAATAAGATATGATATTTAAGCTAAGGTTCCTAAATAGCCTATCCTTGTCCTTTCTCTCCTACCCTCTCCATTCCATCTTACCCTTTCTTCTTGGGCACATTGTTATATCCCAGTATACTGATAAAAGTCATACTTGTGCCATGTAAGAACCTCAAATACCCAGCAAGCAATACATTCACATTGGTAATAAAATGTTCCCTCAGCTATCTAGCCAAGGAAATCACCTCTTATTTCATATCCTGGAACTTCCCTAGGTGCACCAGTCATGCTTAGTGGTCAAGGGGACTGCCCTTTAGATTTTTCCAAGGAGCAATGATTAGGAAGTCAACCCTTTGGTGGGTCATCAAAATGACTTAATAATTTGACTAGCATTTTTCAAAAAATGAAATATAGAAATACAAAATAAAATAGAAAATATACTATATAGAATAGAATAGAATAGAATAGAATAGAATAGAATAGAATAGAATAGAATAGAATAGAATAGAATAGAATAGAATAGAATAGAAAAGGAAACATTACGGTGTGTTACACACATTGCTTTGTGAAATATTTGTTTCAGTTTTATATACAAACACACACATGTATGTGTACTTGATTGTGATGGGAAAGGTATTTCTTACTGTTATAATGGGCAAAAATGCCTTAAAGGTACTGAAATAGAACAGAAATTACAAATTGGCATCCAATGGATGAGTTTCAGCCTACTGAACCTTTTACTTAGTCCATAGAGTGGTTTTCTTTAGATTGAATTAGTTGCCAACATTTCAAATTCATGAGAGTTCTCACAAAGAGTCATGATGCGGCTTCCCTTGAAAAATCACACGTGGCCTGCATTACTGTGGAGCACAGACTAGAAGGGCTAAACAGCAGCTGCACCATAAAGAAAGGTGAAGTCTAGGTCTCCACAATCCCTACACTCTCCTTTTTCACTCATTTCTTTACCTGCCAGATGACTTCAGACATTTGAACTTGTTGCCTCTACTCTAGACTTTGCTCCCATGATGGTTCCAGAGGCCCAATGAATGTCATAGAGATTTGGCCCAGTTCATCCTGCAGCCTGACATATACTGAATAGTGATTGTGCATGATCATGGAAGAAACAATTACAAAATCATCCAAACGTAAATTCAAAAGATTCTTGAGAAGTCCTTCATCTAAACTTTTCATTTCACAGATGAGGAGATTGAGATCCAAAGGCAACAAGAAAAGTGCCAGAAGTCCCAAAGGTAATGTAATAGCTCCATGACAGGAAGTACATTCTCCTCAATCCTATCCTGATGCCCATTCAACTACAAAGGGCTGCCTTGAGCCAAATAATTTTCAGAAATGAAAGGTAGTAGAAATGCTGCCAAGGCACACCCAAGCCCATGTGATCTGTGTTATGTGTACATGATCTATCAGTAATGTAGGCATCGCTGATAGAAATGAAGGGCTACTGTGAATATTCTCGCTGTCCTGATTTTGTGATAATCAGGGTAGGCTAAACATTCGCTATATTAGAAACCATGCATGTGTCCCCAGACCTAGTTTTTCTCCCTAGGTCTGGTTTTTAGAATGCTGGTGATAAACTAAGCCTGATTTATTATATGACCATTCTTTATGGGTAAAGACTGTAACTTTGGGTATGTTTGGTCAACCTTAAGAGATATAACAGGGGGACAGATGTGGCTCAGGTGGTTGGGCATCCATCTCCCATAGGGAGGGACCTGGGATTGATCCCCAGGACCTCCCAATAAAAATTTTTAAAAAAGAAAAATATAGAAGGCATGTGGGCCACCAGGACCCGTGAGTGGGTGAGGCGCCAGGCCTCATGAGCCACGCAACAAGATGATGATGTAACAGGAGAGTGACACAATGGAGACCCTAGACGAGACGCACCAAAAAAACAGGAACTAAGGTGGCCCAGGTGGTAGGACGCTTCTCTCCCATATCAGAGATTCTGTGGATCGAATCCCAGTGAAGACAGGAGGAGAAGGATGAGAAGGGAGGGCAGGAAATGGACACAGAGAGTTGCCCAGTGAACGGATACAGAAACAGCAAAGACAGGGGTGGGGGTAAAAATGGATAAAAGTAAATTTAAAAATCCTTAAGAAATGTATAAGGGAGGAAGATAAGGACTATAGCTAGTAGTAATACTTTGACGATGCTCTTTTATGATTTGTTAACAAATGTTTCACAACAATGCAGGGTGTTTGTGGCAGGGTGATGTGTGGGAGCTCTGTATGATGTTATGCATGTTTGTTTTGTAAGAACATGATGTTTACTGAACACATAGTTTATGTATGCTATATTATATTATGTATGTATGTTATAGTTTATGAATGATATACTTCAATAAATTGTTTTTTAAAAAAAGAAATAAAGGACTAGCAATCAATATTCTATTCTTGCCAACATCATCTGTCTTCAGATCAGTTTCATTACTTATCTACAATTGTCAAGCACATTGAAGGACTGAATATTGGTATAGATCAATTACTGCGTACTATACAATGTATAATATGAATAATCCAGTTATATAGCTTGAATTAAAAGTAACTGACTTACCTTCTCTCAATGACTGAAAAGAAGAATATGCTCCAAATATATTTTGATTTAACAGTTCCCAACTACAAGTCAATACCAGGCTCATAAATGGTCTGCATTCAGTTAAAGAAGAAAATAAACATATTATAAGTGATACGTATATATGTATTACCACCTGCCGCCAAACATTATGGCATGTGAGTGTACTTCGTAAGCACTTTTTAACCTACTTTTAAACAAGTTTCAACCAGTTTTTTATGTACTTTTATGAAAATTTCCCAAGCAAGTAATTTATAATACAGGAAAAGGTCAATTGTTTCTCAAAAATTCAAATTACAAATTGAATCTATGCATCTGAAAAGTAAGAGAATTTTATTTTAGTCCATGGATTTCTAATAAAAAACAAACTGTTTCATACATATTCGAAGCAAATGAATTATTACAAAAGCATAGAAAATGTAATAATACTCATAATTGTTACATCATGCAAAAACTGACAATATTCTAAAAGTCCTCAAATGATCTCCTCATAGTGAAAAACAGAGCAATCAGACCCTAGATTGTATAATTACTCCCATTGTCTTAATTATTGCTCTTCGTGGTGGTTTGAAGCTTTATGTTCTTAAATTTAATCCATTACTGTGGGTGAGGACCCATCATAAGCAGGACCTATTGACAAGGGTCCTTAAGTTAAGGTGTGACCCTCCTCATTCAGGATGGGCCTTAATTCCCTTACTGGAGTCCTTTATAAGAGAATGATATTCAGACATAGAGAGAGAAAGCCATGGAAGCAAGAAGCTGAAAGCAATGAAACCCAAAAGAGAAGGGAGTGATCAGCAGACACCGCCATGTGCTTTGCCATGTAGCAGAGGAGCCAAGGATCACCAGTATCTGGTCTTCAGGAAAAAGCATCGCAATGATGGTACCTTGATTTGGACATTTTCTCAGCCTCAAACTATAAGCTAATAAATTCCCATTGCTTTAAGCCAACCCATTTCATGTTATCTGCTTTAAGTACCACAGGAAACTTAAAGCAGATTTTGGTAGCAGGAGAGTGGGGTGCTGCTATTGCAAATACCAAAAATGCAGAAATTGCTTTGAAATTGGATAATGGGTAGAAGTGGAAGAGTTGTGAGGTACTTGAGAGAAAGCTAAATTGCTTTGAAGAGACTGTTGGTAAAAATGTGTACACTAAAGGTACTTTTAATGCAGCCATAGACAGAAATGATGAATGTGTCATTGCAAGGTGGAAGGAAGGCAACCCTTGTTTTAAAGTGGCAGAGAACTTGGCAAAATTTAATTCTGATGTCATATGGAAGGCAGAATTTAAAAGTGATGAGCTTGGATATTTAGCTGAGGAGATTTCTAACTAAATATGGAAAGTGCAGCCTGATTTCTTCTTGCAACTTTTAGTAAAATGCAAGAGGAAAGGGATAAACTGAGAACTGAACTCCTGGGCCCAAAGAAACCATAAATTGATAGATTTGAAAAGTGAGCTTCTGGACAGCAAATCCCCATAGTATAGTGCTACATGTGAGGGTTTAACTGAGCATGGATCCATTCAGCCATTTCAGTCCAAGTCAGGATTGGAAATACAGTTATCCAGAAAGGATTTGTGGAAAGCCCTATTGTCTGATGGTTTGGGTCCCTGTGTATTGCGTGCAAAACAAAGTTTTTTGCAAGCTCTGTATGAACAGAACCACTGACAGCCTGGATTAAAAGGAACAGAAAAGGGACAGATTGAAGGAAAAATCACTTCAAGGGCAGGATTATGGAAGCTGAGGTCTGACCAAAGACATCTTCTAGGACCAAGAGAGCAAGCCCACCCACATATGTGGAAAGGGTAGGAGTAGGTATGCCCTGGCACTTGGACAGTGTGGGACTTCCACCCCATGGTTTAGGAAGAGTGCTGCCACCCCAGTCTTCAGAGAGGGTAGAACATATTCCCTGGGGAATTGTGGATGGTCTGGCCACCACCCCAGTGCTTGACAAGGGTGGACTATATAGCCCAGGGGTTGTGGAAAGCCTGTCCATCATCCCCACACATGAACAGGTTGGAGCCTTCACCTCAGTGTTCAGGCAGAGCATGGCCACCACACAAGCACTGGGAAAGGCCAGGCCTGCTGCTTCATAAGGCCTAGAGTAATAACTATTCTTCCAGAGATGACTCTTAGACCTTGAAATCTGATGGAGTATGTCCTGCAAGCTTTTGGGATTTTTTTGGGATCCATGACCCTGTTTTCTTTCCAGGTTCTCCTTATAGAAATGGAAATGGGAATGTTTATCCTATGACTGTCCCTCTTTTGTATATTGGAAGCAGATAATTTGTTCTCTAGGATTCAAAGGCCCACAAACAGAATGCTGCCGTGTGCCTTGCCATGTGGCAAAGGAGCCAAGGATTGCTGGTAGCCGGACTTTGGGAATAAAGTTTCACTTTGACAATGCCTTGATATGGACATTTTCTTGGCCTTAAACTGTAAGCTAATAAATTCCCATAGCTTTACACCAAACTGTTGCATGGTATCTGCTTTAAGCAGCCTAGGAAACTAAAACACTATTCTTGATTCTTTAAAGAATGAATGCTAACAATATAAACAACACCCTAAGTTACTTCAAAGAGTGAGGGGCAAACGCGGATAAGCCAAAACTTACTCATTTCTAAAGAGGAGTATTTTCAGCATTGGTTATAAAACACTTTGCAATGGTATAACATTATCATCGAGTGATGAATATGGTATATATTGTCATACTTCTTACCACTGACATGTTTCATGATATCTTGGACCAGTTTTTTGGCTATCCAACTCTCTTTCTTTCTCTCTTTCATTCTTTCTTTCATCTACATGTTAAAAACATGAAGAATAAATGCAGTGTGGTATGTTGGATTAGATTTTGGAACAGAACTAAGGCAATTAGTGGAAAAACTAGTAAAAGCCAAATAAAGTCTGGGGTTCAATTAATAGCAATGTATCCACATTAATTTCTTAATTTTAACAAAAGCACCAATGTAATGTAAGACATTAACATCAGGAGAAACGGGATGAGGGGTATATGGACATGCTCTCTACTGTCTGCATTTTTTCTGCAAATCTAAATTATTCCAAAATAAAAGGTTTATTAAAAATATAGAAAAAAATAGTAAATTAAAAAAGATGCTATAAGATGCTTTGAGAATTCTGTATTCAGTCAGCAGTATAAATAGAAAAAGAATAAATTTATCTTGAAGAAAATATTCCTTTGTTGTTGTAAAAAGCTATTCCAGCATAACTGTCACTGATCAAAATCCTGCAACAAGCTGGTACAAGACTATTACAAGGGGCCAAGCTTACAAAAAGGCCCAAAGTTTGCTTCAACACTGAACTACAGCGTCCCCTAAGGCACAGAACACATGCACATGCACACACAAATATTGTTACTAATGAGAGGTATCCTCTACAGGGATTCTTTTTTAACACCCTAGAGTGAAGAAATGCTGGTGTTGGGGCTTCAACAGTGTAATACTGAGAAGACTCACTGTTTCCTTTTTAATCTGTAATTACAATGAGTACTCAAGAATATAATAAAAAGAACAGACAAATAAAACCTGCCCCTTGATTCAGAGAAGATTCAGGAGAATATGAAGTGACCAAGACATCCTGGAGGAAATGCCTTTCAGCCACTGAGCACCTCAATTACCAAAAGTCCATCTGGCCCTTGGTAATGGTGTGACCCTAATTAGACTGGCAAGAACATTCCTATGTCAAGCCACAATTCTTGCCAGACTATATTTTTATTAAAAAAAAAAAAAAGACGTGAAAATGAGGGTATGTAAAAACCAGAATCCTAGGAAACAGGCAATTCTTCAATATGCCTTTAAGCAGTCATTTGAAAGCCCCACCTCTGCTGTGGCAGAAGATCCTACTTAATTGCTCAGGAGTAGTTCTTAGGAACAGAGCACACAGTCTAATTCACATTTTGGTTTATTCTATTCAACAAAATCCTATCCTTGTGGCTAGAATTGATGCAGAGTTGGGAAGCATGAAAAACATTCAGGCTTTCAAAAAACAGTATCTTATACTCATACCTCAAATACTAATTTGCAAGGCCTCAAAAGAATCCCTTTATATAACTTATTTTAAAAATGTTTCTGGGGAAGCAGATGTGGCTCAACTAGCTGGGCACCTGCCTATCACATGGGAGGTCCCAGGTTCGGGTCCCAGTGCCTCCTAAAGAAGATGAGCAGACGCTGCACCCTGTAATGAGCTAGACACCACACCCTGTTGCAATGAGCAGACACAACAAGACAGCAGATGCTGCAGCCATGGGGAGCAGATGTGGCTCATGCCACTGGGCACTTGCTTCCCATGTGGGAGGTCCCAGTTCCTGGTGCCTCCTAGAGAAGACGAGCAAACATTGGGCAGACAAATGAGAGAACCATCTGGGGGGGGGGGGATGGGTCTGAATGTTTTTGTTTGAATAATATTTGTTGCACAGCCCCTATGTTCCTTTCACTTGCCAGGTGCCTATGCAGGGTTTACGTTCTACCTGGGCTGGCAGACAACAGTCCACCTATATAAACAACCATTTAATTACAATTGTGATATGACACACACTACAGAAAAGAAATACATGGCATTAAAACAGGCTAAAGGAGGGTCCTGAGCTAGTCTGGGGTCAGTAGAAGGCTGGGTCTTTAAGCTGAGTGCTGAACAATGGTGAAGGCTTGGTTGGGGAAGATCAGGGGAGAAGTGGGGGGAAAAGTGGAGCAAGTGAAAGAGCAGGGGCAGGAAGGAGCATGGCATTCTCAAGGGACAGAAACAGGCCCCAGTGACTAGATCACTGACTGCCTAGGGGCATGTGGTGCAGAGGGGGCCAGAAGAGAAAGGCTGGGCCCAGTCCCACAGAGCAATACAGGCCTGATTACAGAAATCTGGTCATTATCCAAAGAGCCCTGAAGGTTTTCCGGTAAAAGCAAGCCCAAGCCTGTAAAGGCTGTTACAAGAGGTAAGGCATTTTCAGATTTGTATTCAAGACCAATCCGGCTGCTGTGTGCAAGCAGACAAGAGAGACTCCGTAGGGACCCCTGGAGTAGCCCTGCTGACAATTCATGCCCTGGTCTAAAGAAAGGCTCTCAAAGAACAAAATATATAGTGTATGAATGTGCTTGGCTCATTCAAGAAAACAACACTAACATTACACTCTTCTTTGTAAAATTAACCATCACCGTATGAAACCATGTTGAACTCACCAAAATTAAAATTGTTTTCACAGTAAAATAAGAGCATGGCCAGCTCTACAGGGATATGAAGCTCTGTGAAGGCCTGTATTCTCAGGCCTTAGAAGTGATGTGCATGAATTTCAACCAGAAAGACATTTGCAACAACAAAGAATCTACAATATAAAAGTCAAGAAACTCTAAAAATGACTCCCAGTGTCACCTCTCCCAGTACACATGGAATTACTCATCAAAAGACAAAAATAAATAAATACATGAAAAGCTTAAGGCTCTTCTGTTTTTTCAAAATACTTGTAAAAAATGACAAAATAAAATATGTCATATATCAGCCTCAGATTGATATATGAATTATTGTTTTTTAAAAAATCACAGGTTTAATTACATTATACTGAACTGCTAATTTAAATATTCAAAACAGGGCCCGGCTGGATAGCTCAGTGGATAGGAGCGCGCTGGGGTACCACATGGGAGGCCCTGGGTTCGGTTCCCGGGGACCTCTCCGAGCGGGCAGACGGCCTTGAGAGGGGCAGGCTGCCGTGGGCGGGGCGGAGCCGCCATGGGTAAGGCAAAGGGCCGCCAGGGGCAGGGCGGAGCCCCCGCGGGCATGGCGGAGTCACCCGTGAAAAGCGGAGCTGCCTCCTGCGAACTGCGGAAGCCGGCAGCCTGCCAAAAACATGGAGGACTGCTGCCCGTGGGGCGTGGGGCGGGGCT
>PVKH010007045.1:0-20528 GCA_004027955.1 Chaetophractus vellerosus | reverse complement strand
ACTTTAGGGTTTGTGGAAGTAGCTTACTCTTTAGAACAGAGACGAAAATACTTGTGTTTCAGAGGTGAGACCTCATATCCCTCCCTCCCTCCCTTCCTTCTTTTCCTTCTTTTATTCCTTCCTTCCTCCTTCCCTCCTTTCCTTCCTTCCTTCATTTGTGTACTAATTAATTTATTTTTAGTTACCGTATTTCTTTTTCAAAGTATAAATAACTCACCAAGAAATTCAACCACTGTATGTTATGATTTTTAGTAAAATAATAGTTGTGCAATCATCCCAAAAATCCAGTTTTAGAACTCTTTCTTGATATCAAAAGTTTCCTCATGCTTGTCTAATTTATTTTTAATTAACATCCAACTGCCCCTCCAAAATGGGCTGGTCATCTTTTATTTGCAAACCGAGAAAGCACGTTTTGTCATCTCTCATTCTAAAAATGTATTTAAAATTATTTTCCTAACTTCTATTATTATCAAATTGCTGTGTTGTGAAAAGGAAGAGAGGCAGAATAAGGGTGGTCTCTTATACCTGTGAGACAAGTGCATCCTGAGTTGCTTCGTTTCTCATACCGCGACAGTGTGCACCAAGATTTGAAGAACTAGAACATGTTGTGGATGGCGTGAGGGAGAACCTTCTTCCTGGGTTACACCCGTCTTGCCCTGTGGTTTTCAGCCTTGGTGGCAATAAGTTGGGACAGTAATAGTAATAATCTCTGCTACTTGTTTTACTCCCTTTACGTGTGTTTTCTCATTTATATCTCACCACGCCTTTCTCCCTATATATAAATTATGCAACTGAGGGTCAGAGAGATCAAATAAACTTTTCAACATCACTCCAGAGAAGGTGGCAAAGACACAGATCAAACCAAGGTCTATCGGGCTGTCCAGCCTCTACCTTAAAGACTACATTTTTTTCTGCCTCTCGCAAATGAATCAAGGCACGGGGCAGCTAATTGTCAGAGGTCTGCTTCTATTACTAGAAAAGAAAAATTGAAAATGTGTCGCCCTGGGGGAAGCGGTAAGCTAACATCACGCTTATCAGCCACCCCAAGATGCTGGGAATTTAAAAAACGATTTAAGGGTACAACGCTTATGGCTCACCCACTGAGTGCTTTGGAAGTTCTGAGACTTCACCCTTTGACCCGTGTGAGTGAGGGTGAAGCAGTGTCTGGACAAGGTGCTGCTTGCTTGGCTGACTCACCACCTGGGTGTGAACTTCACCACGAATCTGTGGTGATGGTTGAGGAGGCGTCATGATTTGGCAGTCTTGAATAAACGTGGAGGAATCATCATTATCCAGCTATTTGCAGGGTGTATGAGGGGCATTGTCTAAAGTGATCTCTCCCTCAGCTAACTCTTGAGCACACCACTCATCTGCCACTTAACATAGAAACACTGCCTTGTATTCGATTTTGTTTCCTGTGTATGTTTTATCATTTATCCCTCTGGTTCTCAGACTTGGTTGAGCACCACAGACCATGAGAGGCACTTATTAAAAGAAAAGGTTTCTGGTACCCGAGAAATTTTGATACAATTGGCCTGGGTGAAAGCTCAGATCCCTATACCTTCATAAAGCATTTGCTGTGATTCTGGGAATGGACAAAATTTAGGTTTTGCTACTCTAAAACTCTAAATCTGTATGTGCATTTTGATTTTCTAGTATCTAGCAGAGTGCATGGCACAGAGTAAAACTCAACAGATATTTGTTGACGGAACTAAGGAGTGAATGACTATTGGAAGTTGCTTAAGGTCAGCGATGATGTAACGTACCTCCCGCAATGCTAGCAAATGGTGATCAATAATTGTTTACTGATTGATTAGTTTTAAATCCATGAGTTTTTGTTTTCCTGTCCCCATGCTCAGCTCTGAGCAGAGTGCCATGAATTTGATTAAAGTCTGGTGTTCTGAAAATCCCGATGCCCACTTAGTAAGGTGAAGTGGTGAGGATACCATCCAGGTGCTGATTTTGCAAAGTGTCAGGAGTTCACTTATCCTAGAAATCCAAGGAGAAAACTACTTCCCATAGTTCTGCAAGTTTATTTTGCTGTAGTACAGTGAGTAGTTGTCCTGAGGGGACTAGACAGCATTGGAGAGTATTAATCTTAGATTTTCATTTCCTGTAAAATAAAGTTCCACTTATTACATTCAGTGAGAATACTTTGGGTTTCAGGAAATATGCATATTTTATCACAGACAGTTCCAAGTGTGTCTCCCAAATGTACCTGAAGCTAAGGAGTTAAGAGGAGCATGGACAGGCAATAGGTCAAGGGAGGGATATCGGACTACTCTGACAGCGCGTGCGAGGTGGAGGTAAGCCCAGGACTACTGGAGTCTGCACAGCTGGTACATCAGTGTCTAATTTTAGGCTCATTGGGCTTTGAAAAAATTTGCAATAGGAAAACATTTAATGCTACCTGGAACATATTTTGTTTGGGGTGATGGAAAGTTTTGGTAAGGGGTGGTGGTGATGGTAGCACAGCTTTGTGACTGTAGTTAATATCACTGAATTGTATATTTGAATGTGGCTAAAATGGGAAATTTTAGGTTGTGTAGATGTTACTAGAATAACACTTTTAATAAAAACAGCAACATGGGGCTGTACAATACAGTGAATGCTAATGTAAAGTATGAACTGTAGTTAATAGTACAATTAAAATAATATTATTTCATCAATTGTAACAAAGCTACCACACTAATGCAAAGTGTTAATAATGGAGGGGTGGATACAGGAACTCTATTTTCTGCATGATTTTTCTATAAACCTACAACTTCTCTAATTAAAAACATATTAATTAAATTAAAACAGCAATAATAATAATGGGGTAGCATTTATCAAGCCCTCTCTATTTTAGGCATTATACTAAGCTCTTTCAGGCATCACATTATTTATTTGATTCTTTCAAGAACCCGATAAGGTAGTTTTACATATTACAAGTGAGAGCATCCTGGCTAAGACTGGCTTAAGGAAAGAAAAAAAAAAACTTTTTTGCACATGAAGCTGAAAAGTCCAGGGGTAATTTCAGGTATATTAGACTTCAGGGACACAAACAGTATTATAGGACCCTTCTCTTCTCTGTTGGCTTTTTCTTTATGGTGATAAAGATGGCCACCAGAAATTCCAGATACTCTTGAGATCAAGTCGGATGGAAAAAATATTCTCTTTTCCAATATCTCTAACAAAAGCCCTTGTCTCCACTGGGGCCTGAGCCAGCCCCAAATCAAATGCTCTGGAATGGAGATGAAATATACTAACTGGGCAGGTAAGGTCTGGCAATGGAGACTACCCACACCCACCCCCTGCAGTGCAGAAACTTCTGACACCAATTGCAAATGACTGCAGTGACTTCAGTCACCAGCTACAATTAATTCACTTCTGACTCTACCCGCAGCTTGGCCCAACCCCACAGTTTAAGAGCAGTGTTCTCCACAGATTGCCCTTCAGGCACAAGTCACAAGTTTAGGGGCCCAGGCCATCTGCTCACCAACTGGCTTCAAATGTGAGGATTCCCACCACCCCTCATGTTTGAGAATTTGCTGGAATGACTCACAGAACTCAATGAAAGAGCTATACTTATGATTATAGTTCTGTGACTGTAAAAGGATACAAATAAGACACCAAAAGAAGAGAGGCATACAGAGAGGTCTGGGAGGATCTCAAAAGCACACGGAGTGAGAACAGTTCATGCTCCCAGCATAGCAGTCTTCATCGTGCTCATGAAAAGACTACACAGAATATATGACACAAATTCCTTTTATTTTGATTTGATATCACTAGCAAGTCCATAGAAAAGTGAACTAAAGATGACTTTTATTGTCATCTTTATTAATTTATTAATAAAGGTTTATTTATGCAGAGTCACTCATGCACAATTTTTTTTAAGAGACAGACTCTCTGAAATATGACGTGTGACTTGGGAAAGCTGAAGAACAATAAATGAGGGTCATTTCTTGTTGATGAAGAGGCTCTATATGTGACTGCTTATGCAGATTGTGGGCCAGGGAGGATTGTCTGTCTTGTACCCTAAGCAATAGGAAATCCTTCTAGAACAGTGGTTCTCAAACTTTGCTGTGCATTAGAATCACCTGGGAAGCTTTTAAACTCCTGAGGTCCAGGTCACACCCCATACCAATGAAATCAGAATGTCTAGAGATGGAATCTAGGCATCAGTATTTTTAATTTTTTAATTTTATTTATTTTTGTTACATATTCCCCCCTTTCTGCTTGCTCTTGCTGTGTGTTCATTTTGTGTGTGTGTTCTTCTACGGCTCTTGGGCGACTTGCCCTGCCCGTGGTGGCTTATTTGCCCCGCCCATGGTGTCTTGCCTTCTGGTCTTCCCGCTCAGAGAGGTCCCCTGGAACCGAACCCAGGGCCTCCCATGTGGTGAACCGGCACCCTATCCACTGGGCTACAGCCAGCCCCCATCAGTAATTTTTAAAGCTCCCCAGGTGATTCCAATGTGCAGCCAAGTTAGGAAACCACCATAGGGCATTGAAGCTACAGCAAACACTGCTGCTCTGAATGCGCATTTCCACAATGGCCATATTTACCTGATTAAATGAGCACTGCACAATTGCAAGTCCGAAGAACTGCCCTTGGGGATCAGCAGGAGGCATTGCCAAACCGGAATCAGAGAGATCTGGGCCCAAATCATTGCTTGTACATTTACTAGCTGCTTGACATTTACATTCACCAGCAAGTGACTTAACTTCTTTGAGGATCAATTTCCTCTTCTGTGAAACAGACTAGTAATTTCTAACACATGGACCTTCTGGGAGAAAATATGTAGAAAGTGCCTGGCCTAATAAATGTGGGTTCCCTTCCTTACAGTATTACATTTATTGTAAGAGTGATAGAAAGCCCTTGTCTTTTTTTTTTCTTCCCTTTCAGTCTTTGTTGTTGATGTTTGTTTTTAACATGTCTCTACAGGATTTTTTTTTAAGTATTTTAATCAATGACGTAAAATGCTGTTTTCTTTGTCATTAAATACATTTGTTCCCTGAAGTATTGGGAACCCTGGGAGGAGGTGGCCCATTCATTCACTCACTCATTCACTCATCCAAGCAAGATTTATGAAGTATCAACTACAACATTTCATCAATCCTAAAATGCACTCACTTGTAAGAGGTACCATTATTTTATGTATGAATACAAGAGGAAAAAAAAAACTCTGCCAATTAAACTGTAACACGACATCAGTTCTAAGATGAATTCCTCTTTTGCAAATGTTAAAATGAGAAAAGAAATTTGTGTCTTAGAGTCAGTATTCTCCAAGATGCTAGGCTTTAGGATACAAAGCTCCACAAGAGCTCCACAGTCCTGTGTCAGGAAAGGACCAAGATCCACATCTTGGCCTCCATCTTCTCTCTCTGGAGAAGGGAGTTGACTCCAGTTTCATCAGGAGAAAAATCATTTTCATGCCTCTTTTAGATCACCAAATGGCATGCACTGATCACTGTTTCACCTTTGTGAAATACAGTGACCTGTTTAAATGGTCCCCATTTTTAAATCACTTTTCTTCTAACAGCACCAGTTTTAAATGGCTGTACCTCAGCCCACCTACCGACGGGAGAGTGAAAACGGCTCTCATTATTTCGACAGATCACATAAGCCATGCTACAGGAAGGCAGGAGGTAGGAAGTTAGAGGGAATTCAATTTGATAATCTCATGGTTTTTCTTCCTTATAAACTTCCCACTCAACTGAAGATTTTGTTTTGATCTCAAATGGGTCAAAATATGAGATTGGATAAAAATTTCTGAATAGAACTTTTGCTCACACAATACAGATATGCCCTCCCTGCCCTTCAATTTTCTCTCCTTACATTCAAGCCTGCTTGCCTAGAAATGTGCCTACATTTACTAATTTTTTTAAAGTAGCTGGTTGTATATGTCCGCAAGTCAGATGGTTGGGGACAAGGTGTTTGGGATAGGTAAGCCATCTGAGATACTGACCTTTCCCATTTAAATGCAATCTTTGCGTTTATTTGGGGAAATTAATGTTTTGGTGAATAAAAAGAAAATGTTCCAAAAAGAGAGAGACCAAAATAATAGCCACTTCAAATCCAAATGAGAATCCTACTAATAGCATCTTTGTGTGCCATACTGAGACCCTGCTCCAGTCAACCGAGCTTTCCTTTTGAAGATAAGCAATTTAGAGAAGGAATCTGCTCTGCCGTCTGGTAGGAGGATGGGTGCCAAGGTTAGATCTTTAAGGAAATAATCTTATTAGTCCCTCTTATTAAGGAAGCCTCTGCAGAATGTAGACTTTGAACCTGCCTGATAAAAAGTAGGTCTTGTCAAACAGCTTACAGCTCCTGGTGAAAAGGTTGAACTTTGTTGGTTTAGATCATCCAATCCAAATGCAAACATGTTTCTAAGCTTCTGTTTGCATACTCTGGGAGAAAAAAAAGACTTCCTCATTTTCCCTGACTCTGACACTAATAGCATTCCAAGGGGATGGCAGCTCCCACGGAAATTACTAAATCAGTGTGTTAATGGTGCGTGCCAGAAGGCAAAAGTTTCTTGCATAACCTGAAATTTAAAGCTTCCAATTGTCATTGTTGGGGTTCTTTTATTTCTGTTAACTCCTCATTTCCCCCACTTAAAGGATCCTCATCCTTCAGTTCCTCTGCCATTACATCTTCGAGCTGACCGCATCTGGAAGTTGTAAGGCTGAAATTTTGACAGCTTTGTCATTTTCATAGTCGTGAGGGTTTGATGTCGAGCTTGCAGGATTACTGCTCTCCAGGAATACTTCACTACATAATCAAGCGGAAGGTCAAGAGAGGTGGAGAGAGTAAAAAACTCTAATTAAATCAGGAAGAGCTGACTTGTGCCCTAAAAAACATGTTGCAGTTTCAGGGAGAGCCTCATGCCTGTATCCAAGTGCAACAATTGGTCCCAGTCAGGGGCCGCACTTGTCGCGATGGACAGCAAAAAGATTGCCATTAAAGTGAGTAGGTCCTTGAAGAACTGACTTCATACTTTGCTTTTACCCTGCTATTAAGGCCCTTCTCAAATCAGATTAAGGAAAGGCACTGTAACACATAGCTTGATTACAGTAATGGAAAGAGGAGAGCAAGCTCTCTTCTTGCATCTGCTCCTCTTAATCCTGAAGTGTTTGGCTTCTGGGTACCAGCCTGATGTGTAATGCAACTTGACAGTAGTGACTAAATAGAATCAAAGGAAAGTATGGGGTTTATTCCACTGAGAAGAGAATTGGGAAGAGCCTTACTCTACGTTTTTGCCTGATGGGTCTCAATGATGAGGACCCAGGCACCATGTAGAATTCCCAGAGAGTCAGACTGCTTTATTCCATTTAGTTCAACAAATCCCAGCTGAGACCGACTCTGTGCCAAACATCGGGAAAGACCTAGTAGGTCAATGAAGTCATGAACAGCTTTGTGTCCAATGGGAACTTAAGATAGGTGAGCAAATACTGTAAATATTAGGTGGTGAATGCAATGGTAGGGGCAGCATGGATAGTTGCTAAAAAGAATTGAGCACCTGCGATGTGTTCATCACTGTTCTAAGTACTTTACAGGGAACAACTCATTTAATGTAAAGGCTAGACTGTTATGCCTGCAGCACAAATATTACCTCAGCCCGAGGAAGACAGGGCACAGAAAGTTCCCTGGGAGAAGTTGTTGAATGGGTCTTGAAGGATATATAGGAGTTGTTCAAGTAAATATAGAACTAGAAGAAAGAACTTTCCAAATAGAGTGAGCCTCATAAACAACAGTTCAAAGTGTGACATAAGAGGACATCATCCAAGAAATCACAAGAAATGTGCTATTCCTGCAGCAGAAAGCAGGTGGTGGAGGAGAAGGGGCCCTGGAGGTGGGCAAGGTAATGGAACTACGGCATTGTCCTAAAGGTGGTGGAACTATTGAAGAATTTCAAGTAGAGATGACATTCAGAGTTCTGTTTTAGAGCCCAGAATTTCCTCTGTCCCTGCTAAGTGATAACAGCACAATTTTGCCCTGTAGACCACAACCCATGCAAACAACCCACCCCCCAAGGGTGAGCACTGACTCTAGAATAGGGGCCTTTGTAGAACTCTCGGGGATCAGACACCCCAAAAGCCTATTTGTTGAATAGAAGTGGAAGGAATGATCTATTTTTTTTTATCATTGGTGAACACTTCTTCTGGAAACTTAATGCTTCTGTATCAAATCTAATGCCCTATGATTTCTTTGAAAGCGTCCTATGCTTTAAGCAGCAGCCTGAGTATATCCCTCTCAATGCCCAACTTAGTGGCGGGGGATAGTTGGCTGGAGCAGACATTATCTCCTAGCTGCCTTTCTCACCAGGCTCTTGGCTAAGGATATCTGCATCTCCCACAGCCAAAGAGAAACCTCTTTCTGAGCAGTGCCTATCTTTGATGGCCCCATGCACAATAAAGGGACAAGGCAAGTGAGAAAGGCTTTAGGGTAGAGGAAAACGGGGAGAAACAATAATGCGTTTATGAACCACAGTGGGGTGTCTAGGATGGTACACAGGCTAGTGATGGTCTCCCTGAGATTCATTCCCCCAGGACTTACGGCTGCAGAAAACGGCAGGCCACCGGAGGGTAAGGCTGTGAGATTATCTATCAGGCCAGAGAGTTATACTCTTTTCCTCCTTAACGATTTTGCTGCAGGGTAAATTCTCCATCCTGCTTCTGTAAGGCAGGTACCAGAAACATAAAGGCTCGCAGCCAGCACTGGACAGACTCAGAGTTTCCTGGGAGCCTTACTGTGGTCAGTGATTCCCATTTCTTCATATGCCAGGGCTGGGCCTCTCCATGTTGATCTCCATGTGGGTCCCAGTCAGTGGGGATGGGGATGATATTGTAAAGTTGTATAACACTCTAAAGGGTACCAGAAGTGAAAGAAAAAGAGTCAAACCAACCCAGATTAATGATTTGGAAGGTGTTCAGTGTGTGTCTGTCTGGGGTTCTGAAAGAGGGTCACTTTGCTAAAGAGTTTAGCAGCTCTTCTCTCTCTCTCTCTCTCTCTCTCTCACACACACACACATACACACACACACACTCACAGGACTGAGTGAAGCACAGGGACCTCTGTGCTGTAGTGGAAAGAGCATTTCCATGGGGTGTGGAATCTGGCTTTAGACATTACAATAGTGAGCAATGTGACTTAGCACGAGACACATTTCCCTTCCAGGTAAATCATCAGCTCTGCCATTCCCTGATTCTCAGACCACCCTGTTGGAGAATAGGAGGGATACGTGACTATTAAAAACCTGGGTCTTGCTTCTGAGCGTGCCACTAGGCCAGCAGTTTCTCTGTCTATTCTTCCCATATAGTGCCATGTCAAACCTTGTGTTGACAAGAAGCCAGAGAATTGAGGCCTTCACCTTAGGCTCAATCCTCCCCCCCCACCACCATCTCCATCACTGCATCCCCTACCCCAGAAATGCCTCAGGACCAGGGCTCTGGCCCCGTGGTCACTTTAGCCCCGTTGTGCCTTCCAAGTCCTAACCGTATATCAGCTCTCTAAATTGAGAAGGTGATGAATTTTTAAATTCTTGAATCTGTGCTGTAATAATCTTTCCACTGCCCTACACATTACGATGCAGAAAGGCAACAGATGTTTTCCTTATGACTCTGGCAACATGAAATATTGATGGGAGAAGGGAGCGTGGATTTAGTATTGAGGTTTGCCTACAATGAAGGCAGCAGTCCTCATCCCAGCTTCTCATTTTCCACCTTTCTCTTCAGATACTTAGAATGTGAAGAAAGCCCCAAACCTGTGATAGCCAAGGCTAGTTCAATGAAAGCTCTTAAAAAGCTGTGCAGTGAAATCTGTCTAAAAATGTCTTTATCCGTCTCCAAGGACCGATTGCTAATGCAGCTAATACATGGTTGATCTGTACAGATGATTTTTCCTTTGTCCCCAAGGGAATCTCTGCAAACACTTTGGATTTACATGGTGCCAAGCCCAAGTAGCCTGTAGGAAAATAAATAGCATTTTAACACATTCGAGCATCAGTCCCCAGAATGAAAAGTAGCATGCAGGCTCTTCTCTGGGTTTTCTAACCGGGCTATAGGACATAATGAAAACTTCATTTTTAGAACATTTCTTTTCCCAATGACATTTCACTCTGAGGCCCTGAATTCTGCAGGGGAAAAGGCACAAAGTGGAGACTCTGGTTGAAAAAAAAAAAGTAATAAAGCAGAACAGAATGAAACTTTATCTAGGAGAGTATTTCCAAACACATGTTATGTGTGTCATGTGGGTAACAAGGTATGTGATACAAACACAGATGACTTCAAGAGGCACTTGGTTGAATATATTTTTATTTTTATATTCATCTATTTTTTGCAATGCATATTAGAAGTATATACAGTTATAGTTATATATAGCTAGCATATCCAATCTATGGTTTCATGGAAATCATTACCTAGGATGAGGATAAAGTTGGAAACAGTAAGTCAATTTGAAAAAAAATTTTAAGTAAATCAACTGAGAACTGAATAAAACTGTAGCCGCAGCAGCTGCAGGGAAAGAACAGAGAGAGCAAAACTCTGGAAGGTGGTGTGACAATGACCAACATTTGATCTAAGGAAATTCCCCAGTTGTTAAGAGAGAAGTCAGGGCCAGCTCTGCCCATGTTTGGTCAGTAGTGATGAGAGTGACTGTATCCCTTGGTACATGTGCCTGAGGATACAACAGCCACAGGCCACTCTCTCCTGTGAAGTGATTCCCTGTGGCCCCCTCCACACAATTACCTGTTGCCTGAAGTCCTATTTTCCTTGTGGTTTTAAGCAGAAAATTATACATGTTCATCATGCCTCAATCTGACATGTCATATCACCCCTCTTCCCAGTGACATGAGGTAAGATGGTGTTTCCATTTCCTAGGCTGCCAAAATGCAATATACCAGAAATGGGTTGGCTTTTACAATAGGGATTTATTAACTTATAGTTCTGAGGCCATGAAAATATCCAAATCAAGGCCTCATCAGGTGATGCTGTCTCCCTGAAGACCAGCTGCCAGCGATCCTTTTCTGGGGTTACACACAATCTCAAACTACCACAGATGGAATATTGCAGGTCACTCAGGAGACACCCCTTTGGGAGAGGGATTCCCCAAATAAATGGACTCTGCCCTGGATTCTCAAGTGCAAGTGGAGACTTTTTAACCACCCTATGAAATATACTGGCCCATGATGGAATGATAATGGTAGCAGCCCATAGCTACTGAGTCTTCAGTATATGCTGGGCATGGCATACTAAATTTAACCTTTAGAAGAGACAGGTGAACCAGGCACCATTGTTCTCCCCACTGTATTGATGGGAAGATAAAGTTAGAGACTTACATAGTGAGAAGATTCAAACCCAGTTCTACCTGACCAAGGAGTAAGACTTCCTTCACAAATAAAAATGAGGCCACTCCCCACCTGGGAACACTTTTGGGGAATGACTGCTGCGACTGCGGCTGTGGTTCTACCCATAGTGATATATGTAAGTCCTACGAAGTCTTCCTTGGAATAGTGTTCAGACTTAAACATCTTCCCTGGAGATAAGAAATCACAGAATAGGAAACTGTTGACCATGATCTTTGTTCAGGCATGGCAGAGGGTAGGAGGACGGGGGTGATGATTGGTGTGGGAGAAAGAAAAGGAAAAGGAAATGATTAATCTGTATACTTGAGGAATTTCTACACCGGGGTTTTCTTCCCAGCTCCCTAGTGAACGCCTACACAACCTTGGAAAAATCCCTGATCCTCCCTGGTCCTCCCTTTTCTTGCCTATAATATGAGCAGTTTGGACTAAATGCCCATTTATGTGCCACTAAGACCCTTGTGTCCACATGAAGGAAAGTGGTTTCTTTTGTTTTGCCACTACTATAGAATGGCTCAGGAGGAGAGGATGGTGTCAGAGGGTGGTTGCTAAAGGAATAGAGAAATATTACCTTCACAGGTGACTCAGTCTAAGACATGATAATAGAGTCACATTATCATAAAGGATCTCAGGAGGGTTTATGGAGGACATCTCATTGTGGAGAGAAATTAGAAGGACTGGCATGGGAAAGAGGACCACATTCTATCCCCTCCCTGTACTCTCTCTTTGGATTGTGTCCTAGAAGCCCTGTTGCCTTCCCCAATCACAACTTTGAATGTTGTAGAATCAGCCATGTTTTTTAACCAGCTACTATCGACAAGAAAAATGGAATGAGTCCTCTCCCTAAAGAGTTAACTTCAACTTCAGGGAATAAGAAGGCTGCTTTTCTTGTGTTTCCTATTAGAAAATTTTTCAGATGAGGACTATACAGATTCTGATTCTTCTCTACCACTTTGGCTTTTTTTAAGTCACCAATTTAAAGATAGCCTTAAACAATTGTTCTGACCCAATAGAAACAGGAAGTAGGAGGTTCCTTGTGTGGTTATGGAAGCAAATAATAGTTTCTTAGTTCTGCTGCCGGTAAGACACAACTGTGCTTTTAGTCTCAGCAATACATATTCAGGTCAATTCATCATTAGTAGTTGCATTTGGGCTTTCACCCAGAAAGAGCCCTTGAATTTAAAGACCACCAAGACTGCCTCCATAATATTTCTGGAGACGAAGGCCAATGGGTAAGATTAGAATTCTAACCCCACCCTTTGTAAAAGTACAAATGTCCCAAAAAAGGGACAGTTACCCTCAGATGAAGTATATATTGTAAGAGAAGAACTGTTAAACTTAACACTGGCTAATTTAGGATGTACCGTGGAAGGGAAAATTAAGAAAAGTGTTAACTTAAGGAAGCAAAATCGTGACTCGTATTAGAGAGTGATTAACTGTGATCTGTGCAGTGAACAAAGGCAGACCATGTTGCAACTTGATTTGGCTGATGTATTTCAGAAGACTCATAATTCATGTTTCAACTGGAGAAATAGCTTCAGCAAATGATGGAACATACCATATTTTTGTTCAGGTAGTTTGACAAGAAAGAAAAGATGGAGTTGTTTGAAACTCTAATTGAGAAAAGGATCTTAAAGATCTCCATGTGGTCCAGCTCTCCATAGGGATATAGTCACAATGTGTGCTAGTGTGCTGCTATTTCTTAGCAGGGAGAATGTTGCAGAGTCTGCTTCTTTGGAAGGCTTATAATTTTGATAGCCCTTGTTTATATAAGCAAGAGTTGTGGTTGGCACTTCAAATAATTACATATTCAAAATCTCTTATATTTTTTTATATAGAAGAGGACTGTAGTTTTCTGCCAACTGTGTTATTAGAGAAGAAATATATGGAAAAATACCTGTGTTTTTCAAAGATATTAATAATAATCTATATGCATATTGCCACCCAATGAAAATGCAGCCTTTGTACAATATGAAAGATTTGAAGTATTGCTTTTTTTGAAGTATTTAGAAAATGCTACCAAAACCCTTAGATAGTGAAATGGTTTGACAAAAACTGTGGAACCTCCTTTATGAAGAATTTTAAAACCAGAATTTAAAGCAATTGCTTTCTGGGAAAAAAGTTAACTTCATCATGAAGTTAAATCCTGGCCGTGTAGAGACAACATTAAAGCAGAAACTGGACGGAGTTGAAACTAATTTGATGAACAGTGAAATGGAAATTTGACTGTGAGTTTCAGTGGTTTTTCCTTCCGTCTTGTGGAATAATGGAAGGGGCGTTTGACAGGATGTCTGGTCTTGTGGATTCCAGCCCAGCAGTGCTGGATAGCATGAAACTCAGTTGAGCCCCTTAATCTCTCCAGCTCTCATAATACTCCTTTGTGAAATGCTGGGGTTGCCTTAGATTGGAGGTTCTCAACTTTTGTTTCTTGGAGCTTGGGAGGCAGGAGCTTGGAGCTTGAGGCCACTTCTTCTCTCCCATCTCAAGTTGAGCAGCCCTGCTATAATCTGTTTTGTCAAACTTCTGAAATAGTTTTAGTTTACAGAAGAGACTTAAGTTGATTTTAAAATGTTTGAAATCTCCTTTTAAAAAATAAATGTTTCATGATTTCCCCTCTGAACACTCTCAGCTTTAGTCTTTATTGACATCTCTGTCATGGGGACAACTCATCTAAGCAAGTTTATTGAAAGCAAATGGTTGTGATGACTACAGTGCTTTGCCCACAGATTGTCAATAACGATCTGATTGTTTGGGGAGCCTTTAGATATGTGACTCGGGCATATGTGAACCAAGTCAGTGTAAGCTTTGTGCCATTTAACAGAGCATCTTTTGAAAATTCATACTAGCCAAGGTTTATTATGAGCTACACAGTGCCAGGCATTGAGCTAAGTATGTACATTGTCATTGGGTCCTCCCCATCCTCAAAGTAAGTCTTACTATCCATGTTTTCCAGGTGAGAAAACTGAGGCTCAGGGAAGATGAGCACCTTACCCAAGGCCATAGAGTTAGCATATGACTGGCAGAACCATAGACTCTTTCCAAGTTGCAAGGCTGGAGGGCAGCAAGAGGGTTGGCCGAGGATCCTTGCCAAGACTTTTAGGTTGAGGCCAGCTTCTAAGTTGATTGTGGCTTAGTTATTGGAGGAATAAATGAGATTCTCCAATAATCCTATTCTCACAAGGAATAGTCTCTCTCTCCATCACTCCAGTTAATTGTTTCTAAGTCCTTTCCAAGCAAAAGGACAAACTGAGTTGGAGAAAGATGAGAGGAACTGCCTCTAACTGGGAGCACAGTCGTGCCCCCATGTGGCCAGGATCTCCTTAAGGGTTGGTGGGCCGAACGACCCAGAGTTCAGGGCCCAGAAGCCAATATTCCAGCTTAAAATCATCCTACAGGGCAACATGTGTCTTTAACTTCCCCATAATCAGATCCTTGTGCGCCCGAGTTGCTGTATCATTGTGGGGTGTGTGTGTGTGTGTGTGTGTGTACTTTCATCTGTTTATTTTGAAAGAAATCCCTGCCCCTCCCTACACTGGAGCAAATTTCCCACTGCTCTGCTAATGTGTGCATCAGATTGTGACTTTGCCCCTCTGGGTTCTGCTCCACTGACCCACATTATGTTCCCCATCCAGCGCTTCCAGCTCAGACATCATTTTCTACCCAGGGTATCTGAGTTGGGGCAGTAAGTCATTGGAAATGACAGTCACTTAAGAAAAACCGGCACACCACAGGAATGCCTGTTCAAGGGAAGCCTTTGGAGAGAAGCAGGTTTCTCTGTTTTCCTTGTGTTCTTGGGAGATGCGATTGACTCTCCCCAAGCCAATGGCTTGCCTGGATGAACTGATTTAACTGTGAGGTCCTGCCGAGGGTTGCTTCCCTAAGAGGTGCCTGGGGTTTTTGCAAACGAAGTCACCTCTGCTCGCCGGGCAGGGACTATCTAGCCAGACATCAGGGGAAATTCAAAGCCTTCTCGGTACTCCTACAGAGGAGGAAGTTTCTGCCATCATCCTGCCTTTGCTGTGCCAAGGTATAGTTCATTCTGCCTGTGGCTAATATACCCAGCTCATAACATATTGTTGCGCTATCAACAAGAGAGGAAATGGTGGACTGAAACCGAGAGAATTGTTCATTTTGCTGAAGAGCAGACTTGGGGACAGAATCATTGCTCTCTTGGCTAAATCAATGGTCTTCACATCTAGTGCCATGACTTCGATGGTGCACCAAGGAGCATTTGCTGGGTGAGAGTGATTGCTCTTCACCCAGCTTGGAAGGTTAGTCATTTTGCCAAATATTTCTTACTTCCCTAGCAGCTCATTCTAAACCAATCTTCCATGGATTCATCTAAATGTTTTTGGTACGTTGTCAACTTTGTTGCTTTCCCTTGTCAATGCCCCCCAACCCAGGCCGGCCCCTTGCAGGACATTTCCCACTCTATTGTCTGAGTCTTCTTCCCTGAAGGGTCTTCTGCTCACACCAGGGAATGCATCCTTTCCCCTCGGCTTATGTGCTGTGATGGCCATATTTCAGTGCTCTCCTGCTCCTCATAGATGAGTTGGGACACGCTTGTAGTACTTTTGTTTCCTCTGAAAGAGGTTGAATCAGGGAAGAGAGGGGGGAAAATATATGTGGGAACGGTTTAATTGTATCCATGAGGATTCTTAGTAATCAAGATGCCAGTGTGTGTTTTCCAGAGCCTAGAGCTGACATAAATAATGTAGCGTACCTCGCTTTGTGCAGGCTTGCTGAGGAATGCTGATGGAGAAAAAAGCCAAACTGGGATCTGAAGCTCCCGGCTCCCGGCACAGCCTTTAAAATCCTTTTATTGAGTAGTAGTTTTGAAACTGCAGCCAGGGCCTTGGCGGACTGTATATGCCAGGAGAAGCCGAGAGGAGAGCAACTCTGGAGGAGGCTGCCTCTCTTGGTTTTTGGAGAATAAGAATCCTATACGGCCTGGATGTCTCCAGCTAACTATTGGTTAATTTCATTTTGTGATCCTAATCCCAGAAGGAATAAGCCAGCTCTGTCAAGGCCCTGAAAGCTGGGTAAGTGTGCAGTTGTTACTAACAAGATATGGCTGGCCCCTCAAACGGAGTTAAAAGCATCTTGCTGGCCTTTTAGAGCCTCTTGCCTTAATGGTAAGAGCCAAATGAGCTTTGCGGGACAGCTAACCCCAAATGAAGTCCTGCAATTAAGCTCATTTAAAGGCAAAATGTGCTTTGGGGAAAGCAAGAGGGACCACAAACGCCACAGTTCACTTGCAGGAAGGAAACGAATGTGTCTTTACGTGGGATTTTTACAGGAAGTCTGCTAAGCCAAATATCCAATTGGAGCATCTTCCAGATTTTGTTTTAAAGTATAACATAAGCCTACCCTTGACCGCAAACCATGTAAAGGCAGGGGCGGGGGGTGAAGGGAGGCAGTATGGAGTAGAGGGATGTTAGAAATAAATCTCTGTTGTTTATATTAAGGGACAGACTGGGTGTTTGGTGAGAAAGATAGCTATTCCTTTGCTTATTCTCTGGTGGTTTAGAGAAGGACCTCAGGGAACATTTGTTTTTGTTTTGTGTTTTTTTTTCCTTCTGATTAAGGCATTTGAGGTCTAGAAAAGAAGATTAAAGCAGGATCCGTTTAATTTATTTAGTTTGCCTCACAGACATGAAGCTTCAGCATGGTAAGTGTCAATTACATTTCTACTGGTTTGGGTGAAGTGGGAGTTCCAAACAAGGGTCCATCAAGTCCTTCCCAAACACTGGCTGTTTTACAGTTTCTGGCCAGTGATAGGAGCTACCGTGTCTGCACAGAGAACGCAAAGCTGAGAAGTCTGGCTGGACTGGAAGGGTGTGTGTGATGTGCCCCTTTTAGAGATGGTTCTGCTGTTGTTGACTTGACGGTTATGGGGTCTCTGTTGGAACCCCACTGTAGCCCACTTAAATTCTCATGTCCAATGTAAAACTATTCTGATAACACTCATCATGGGAACGTGTCTCTACATAGCTGCTATTTTATTTTTTCTCCATGTAAAAACTTTCATCCAAGTGTCTTTAATCAAATAATATTTGGATATTTTATTTGTCATATGATCACTTCTCGGCCTTTTGGCTCAGATCAAGTGTATTTGTCATATAAACCCACAGAAGGATTACTAAGAATTCTACAAGTCACTTTTGACAATCTAATGGAAACTGGGAAAAAGAGCATGGTTTTTTCATCTTTGCCACATTTCATTCTCTCCTAACACTACCCATGCTTTGTTTACCTGCTGCTTTGAAATGGTTCCATCAAAACTTTCATTCAATAATCACAAGAGCCCTCTTCTCCCTCTCTCTGCTTGTCCAAACACTTTCCAAATCAGAGTTGTTTTGTTTTGTTTTACCTACCAAGTTGTGCCTTTATAGAGGAGGTTTTATTTCTTTTTTTCTTTCTATCTATCTATTATTTATTTATTTTTGGAGCAGGTGAGATGTCTTTAGACAGAGGGATCTATTTCAGCAGTCTTCCAGCAACACATCCATACTTTCAGCAATTGCATGCCCATCTTTGAAATGGGCTTGAGATCTGATTAAAAATATAGCAACTCTGCACTTTGGAAGTGTCTTAGTCCCAGCTGTGACTATTTGAAAGGAAAAAATTACAATAGAGAATTAGCTAAGGGGTTGTATGCAAGCTGTTCTTGTAGGACTGAGTTTAGAAATGTTTTAAGTGCCCCCAAACTGTGTTGTTTATTGGTCTTTATTTACAAGTGCATTAGAAGAAAGAACGTTTTAAGTGCAGAGAGAAATGCAATGTTTCTTCTAAACAACACTCCATTTTTACAACCTAAGAAGTGACCTGAAGGAATCTGAGGAATTGATAGCAGGCTGTGGTTCTTGGGTACAAAGTCACGGCTTCATGTTTAATTTAACAAAACATTAAACATTTCATGTTTAATTTAATGAAACATTAGAGCACTAGGATTTGTCACCTTCATGACAGAATGTCAGAACTGTGGGATAGCTTCAGAATATATGTTCATTCTTCAGAATTCACATATGACACTGGAAATGTTTCACATCCAAAGACCTATATTTTTTTCTAGGGATCTTTTTTTACCTCTGATAAAAAAAGGAAAAGCAAAACAGCAAGAACAACAACAAAAACAACAACACATTAAGCATGCACTACTAGTCTAGCTAATTTTAGGGGGGCTATTAGCAGGCATTTAGGCAAATCTATTAACATTTAGCATCAGCACAAATGCAATTGCATTTTTACTTTTTGTGCTTCTGACAAAATAAGCACAAGGATCTTCAGGACAAGAAAAGAATGGATGTTGTGACCATTTGTTAGCTGTTGAACTTTTTATTAAACCCATTTGGATTTTTTAATGAACTATTTAAGAAGGTGGGGCAAGATCTTTGGGGAAAAAAAAATAAGTAAATGAATCCGTTTTATAACAACTGTATCCCATGAGAGAGAGGCAGCCCTTGGTGCGGCATGGCTTGCCAGAGCTTTTTTTTAGTCTGGAAAACATGGTTGGAGATTGATAGTGCTACTTTGCCTTTGGCTTCTGGTGAGGAATTTCCCTTTTTGTATTTCAAAATGCTGAAATATGGATATGCTTTCCCTATCTGCCCATATTTTGCAAATTGGCGGGGCTCTATTTTCTTCTGATTCTTGGAATGTTTACTTCCTTTCTATGGAAACAGGAGTTTATGTTTGGGCAATGATGGCAATTACCTATACATAAAACCTGCATGTAGGTGTGTGAATATGCATTTATACTCATACTCACACACACACAATATACAGGCACACAACCCCCCTACCCTCCGTGAAATGAAATGGCTGCGTCCATTCATTTGAATGATCTCCTGAACCCTTTCTGGAATGCTGTATAAAACACAGCATAGAATCGATCAAGTGTAGTGTTTTGTTTTGTGATAACAGAAGTGCAAATACCTCCCTGTGTTATTATAGACCCAGCCTGTATGTGCAGCTTCCTTTTGTGCCTTGAAGTGCCTGAGACCAGATGCTTCAGAGAGAGATGTCATATTAATGCAATTCGGAGGAGCATATGGCAAGAGAAAAATCTCTGTGACAGTTATTGACCTGAAGAGCAAGTGGCTTTTTTAACCCTTAGAAAAATTGTTTTAACTCTATTCTAAGTAGCAGCAGATAAAGTTGAATAATTTTCTAAGTCCCCTGTATGTTGCATCCTGGAAAAGGGGTGCAAAAGCATGGTCTGCATTCGTAGAGAGCCCTCTGTTAGTTGGTGGAGACCCCAGGGAGTGGGGAAGCACCTTGGGCCATGGTGGAATGGATGGTGTGCACCTTCGCAGAGCACACTACTGGGAGCTGTGTCCACACACACATTCTTTCATGGCCTCTGGGCCTGATGGCTGAGACCCAGATGGATGCATTCTAGCTGACTTCAGACAGGCTTGCGATCACTCCCCTTGGCTTCCCCCATTCAGCAAAGCTGAGCCCCAGTGCATGCACGGCTCCTGGAGGCCAGAGGTGCTCCCGGCAGCCCGTGCACACAGCCTGCCTGCCACGTCCCCAGCCCCTGTCTGACGATTCACCTGATGGGTGCAGGCAGCGCTGAGGTAGCCGAAGTTGACAAAATCATCTCAGAAGGCCCCTTCCGAACCCCACTTAGGTGCCGGGCACCCTGATAGCCACTGGAAGAAAAAGCATATGAGACATGGTCCTCCACCACTGAGCAGCTCCTAGCCTAATGGGTAAGACCTAGTAACCAAAATGCAATAAAGCAACCTCGTGTGCCATGAGGGCTGAGGAGGGAGAGCTTGGCATGGCCACGGGTACCATGTAGGCACAGAGGAGGGGGTATCCAGTCCTTACAGAGGAGGTCAGGAAAGGCTTCACGGAGTCCGTTTGTCAAGAGAGGAAGCAGTCTGCCTGGCAGATGTGGGGCAGGGCGTCTCAGGCCAGGAGAGCAGCAAATGCTTGGCAGATCAGGGAACTTCAAGTACTAAGTTCAGTGGGGCTGGTGCACAGGGCACGAGGAAGGTAAAACATTGTGCTAGAAAGGTGAGCAGAACCCACATGCTGAATGGTTCCCATACGATGGCGTCTGAATCCTCTCAAATGCACCACAATCTCAGATGCCTAAAGCAGCCTGGAAGTTCATAGGAGTAAGTAAAGCAGGTACTGGGCATATCAAAAAACAACAGTGCAAGGGAGTTT
>PVKH010007044.1:0-20540 GCA_004027955.1 Chaetophractus vellerosus | reverse complement strand
GTTGTGATCATGGGAATGGGAGGATGGAGTGGAGACATCACTGGGAATGAGGATGCCAGAAATTACCCCATTTAATCTCGATTTTCTTTCAGGGAGGTCATGACTTTCATGAAGGCGTTAGAGCAAGTAAGTGACAAATAGTTGTGTTTCCTTTCTGGCTAGTATGGAAATAGGATTTGTGAGTACATTCTTTTAATCAGATAGTTGTTTTACTAGTGACATTTAACTTTTATAAAGATTGCAAAGGTTTTTTTGTTGTTGTTGGCTTATTTTAAAATATTACCAACTGGGATATAAGGAGAGGTCAGTCTTTGAAAACATTGTTTAAAATTTTTATATAATTTGGCCACTACTCCCTAGTTTATATGTAAGAGGTAATCCTGCTCATAAAGTCATATGGTCTGTAACTCTGGTATGGGCAACATGATATTGTAAATTCGTCTTGCTGCTGAATCCTGCAAAACTTGCTTTCATTCCCTTGCAAAAAGCCCTAATCTCTTACCCTTATCTCCCTCTTTTGTACTGGCCTGGCAAAAATCCCAGCAGTGGCAGAATCCACCTCTTTGCCTGTACCCAAGCCATTAAACATTGCTAGAGATAAACCATATGAGTTAATTATTAAAAACTGCTAATATTCTTGTTAATACTTTCTATTTTTGCTTACTCTCACCAAAGTCAGCATATTTAGAAAAAGCAAGTTTTTTTTTCCGCAAATATGTATCAATTCCTTTTTATGTATAATTTTATAAATAATAACTGCTATCTGTTGTATAAAATGAATTTCCTTCTATGTGTATTTTGCATATCTAATTTTCTTATGTTTATATTAATCCCTTTAATCTAGTATACCCTAGATATACTTTACCTGAATAAAACATCCTAAAGCTCTAAACTTTGATAGAGACCAATCATCACTGTTTTAGGATTTTCCTAATTTCTGGCATGATATAAAATCAACAAAAGTAAGCACTGGGTTCAAACCCTTTTAGAGTACACATGGGGTTGAGTCAGATAGTTATTTATATATATAATATATATATATATAAAACATATACTATATATGTATTCTAGGTAAGACTTTATTTTTGCATAATCAAATGTTTGCTACAATTTTCTAATTACAAAATGTGTTCCATTATATAAAATGGCAAATTAGGGAAATAGTTCTTAAACTTTCTGATTATAGAAGGGAAAAAAAGGATTATCTCTGCAGAGCTAGAGAGCTAACAAATGGAATGAATGGGTACCGTAGGCCTTTTGAAAAGCTTGAGCTGCCTACATGCATACTTAAGTTATGTCTGTTCTAGGTTCGAAAATGTTTGAAATAAAATGACATGCAGATTTGATTAATAATCTCCCTGCTTTTGCCCTTCAGTGGTGTCTCAGGGGGTAGACAGTATTAGGTACAAGACTTAAAGGGGAAGAGATCTATGGAAAGAAATGTCCCAACACTGTTTATAGTTTATGCTGTCCAGAGAATATGAAGCTTTTGGAATTGGCAGGGAAAATATTGTTTAATATCACCACTAACCTGATACTGGAATCCCATCTTTAGGCAGCCCAACCTTGAAAACCTCCAGGGATGGGTACTTATTACCTCCCTAGACAGCCTTTCTTCTTTTGTTGCCTTTTTGCTAACTTAGGTTTTTAAGGTTCACTCTATAGTTTGGTGTTTAAATATTTCCATTCTTCACAAGAATTATACATATTTTAAGCATGGTTGGAATTTGCAAACTTTTTGAGATAATTATAGACTTACCTGCAGTTATAAGAAATAATACAGAGGCATATCTCACTCTGTAGCACACCCACACCCATGCCTTGAGTGTGTACTATCTCTTTTCTTTCATTTCTTATTAGTGAGGCCCCCGAGACTCCCAATGTCTGGTTTAACTGAAAAACTCTGTCCCTGGCAGTGGCCATAAAATGAGCTCCAAGAGTTGCCTCTGTAGAGGACCCTGAATTCCATTTAAACCTCCTGCGTAAGAAGGAAGGAGGGGGCAGGCAGATCTGAGGGCCAGAGACCATGTGGCCACATGTCTCCTCAAGGGATGAGGAAGTGCACTACCAAACTGGTCAATTATATTAAGTTCAGGGAAATTACTCAAAGGCAGGATGAAAATCCAGTCTTATTACAAGGAAAGCTGGTAGAGGCAATAAAAAATGCCCTCTGGTAGATCCTGACTGTAGAGAATGACACATCCTCCTAGAAACTCACTTCGTTAGCCAGTCTGCCTTGGATATCCATAGGAAGATGCAAAAACATTCCCCGGGTCCCCAAATATCCATGAACTCCCTTTTAGAAACAGCCTTCACCGAGGAGAAACAGGTGAGGAGGGGCAGGCAGAGGGCCTGGGAATACACACACCTTTTACATGGGAACCACTTATTGGTACTGACCTGCCAACTCACGACCTCTCTTGCCTCAGTTGTGCCTAATGAGGGGAGTGGGTGGGGAATCAAGATCTAGGCCGTTTAGTAAACCTCTTCCCTGTAGCCAAACAGAAAGGCCTCCTTCATATGGGGAGGGGGGAGGAGGAAAGGCCTTCAAAAGACCTACCCGGGGCCCTACACTGTGCATCTCACCCTGTCACACGCCTGCACCCATGTCTTGGGTATGTACTTTTCCTTTTTCTCATTAACTGGCCTCAAAAAACAAAAACAAAACTCCCTCTCTATATATAATAGAGATACTACATATCCTTCACCAAATACAAATGACATTCCCCTCTCTTTTTTTAGGATCTGTTAGATTGCCTCATAGTTATAATCCTGTGGGGATACTATGTCACTACACTAAGTGATGACTACACTGAAACAGGAGAAATAGAGGGTTTCATGATAACCAGAAGGTGGTCTTGTTTTTCAATTCAGAACTGTCTGAACTAGAGGATTCAGCAGAACTGCAGTATCCACATTTAATTATGCATAAGGCCCCTACCCGCTACCTTAAGCTATTTATTTTCCTCCCTGAACTCAAATGTGGAGGAGGTTGAGGAGATAGATCTAGGCCCTCCACCTCTTCCCCTGCCTTCTCTTTAAGCCACACCAATTCTGGTTTTGGACATTTTATACCGTGGAGACTTGATTTATGATTTTGTTTGAAGGAAAAAGAAGTTCTAATGCTTAAATCACTGGATGACATCAGTCAGGCTTAGAGGGTTAGAAAATATCCACCCCGTCGTCATCAGTATCTTCCTATCTAAGAATCCAAATTCTTTGGAGTTTAGGAGGAAAAAATTGAGCACATGCAAAAATTTAAACTTTGGGGGAAATTGTGCTAAAGAAAGATATGCCCAGTATAAGGGAGGAGTTGTTAATTCAGTAATTAAAATCTAGTACTACTAGGAATAAATGTACTAACATCTATGTCTTCTCTTGACAGTTTTAATTGATAAAGACCAGAGTCCAAAATGGAAACCAGCTAATCTAAAAGAAGTTACTGATGAAGATTTGAATAATTACTTTAAATCTCTGGGAAGCAATGATTTGAAATTTTGAGGTGAATGATCTTTTAAGGTATTAGTTTGGAGCAGTGAAAACTACAGTCTGCTGCCTGTTTTTACATAGTCCACAAGAGAAGAGTGGTTTCTACATTTTTAACTGGTTGAAAAAATAATCAAAGACAAATATTTCATGACATAAGAAAATTATATGAAATTCATATTTCAGTGTTTCATAAAGTTTTACTGGAACATGGCTTTACTTGTTTTCATTTACATATTACCTGTGATTACTTTTGCAATATAGTGGTAGAATTGAGTAGTTGGCAACAGAGACCATGTGGCCTGCAAAGCCTAAAATATTTACTATCTGACTCTGGAAATTTTGCCAACCCATTTTAGAAAATGGGAAAACTGGAAGGGATATAGAATTCTCTTAAGTATATCTAATGGAAATGGGAACTTTGTTTAGGCCCTGAGTAATGGTTTATATGTTTACTAAATAAACTTATGAGATTACCAAATATAAAAACCCTGAAAATGTTTTTGTATACTGTGTTAATGTGTTATAGAATTTTCTCCATGTAAAAATCTTTTCAAAATGAGTTACTACTGGGGAGTGGTGGATGTAGCTCAGTGGCTGAGCACCTGACTCCCACATACGAGGTCCTGGGTTCAATCCCTGATACCTCCTTAAAACAAACAAAAAAAAGTGTTACTATGGCAGAAGTGTTCCTTTTATAATATTAGAAATCTAAGGCAAAGAGAAAAGGTTTTTTTGAAATTATCTATAAAGTATTAATGCAGCCTTAGCCTTCCCTAAAGTAATCATAATCTATCCTATAGTAAAAGCACTGTTCTTTATTTGCAATTTTTGCTAATCTGAAGAAATGAAGATTTAGGAAACTCCAATTTATAAGACTGAGACTTCATTTTTTACAGTTTATATCAAACTTTTATGTGATATCAGTCAGTTCTTATGGAAGGTTCAAAACAGGAGGAAAAAATTGAAAACAAGAAGGCTTTTGTTCAAAATGTAAATGCCATCAGTAACTGGTATTGTTGATAATTGATATGTGTTTTTTTAAGGTATGTAGGAACTGCAAGGTGTTCCAGATTGAGAAAACTTAATGTTTAGGTAAGAAAAATTTATAATTAAATGTCAGCTTATCGGGAAGCGCATGTGGCTCAAGCAATTGGTTTTCCACCTACCACATGGGAGGTCCCAGGTTCGGTTCCCAGTGCATCCTGGAGAAGGTGAGCTGGCGCAGTGGGTAGAGGTGGTGAGCTGACGCAACAAGATGACGCAACAAAAAAGACACAGAGAAAAGACAATGAGAGACACAACAAACGAGAGAGCTGAGGTGATTGAGTGCCCCTCTTCCACATGGCAGGCCCCAGGATTGGTTCCTGGTGCCTCCTAAAGAGAAAATGAGCAGACACAGAGAGCACACAGCAAATGGACACAGAGAGAACAGCAACCAACAATGAGGGGGAGAGGGGATAAATAAATAAAATAAATCTTTGAAAAAAAAAAGTCAGCTATATCATTTATTTTATAACTTGGCATAATTTCTCCTTCATTCCAAACCCCTCAAATACTAAGAAAACTTCAAGTTTGTAAGTACACAAAGTGACAGAACCACAAAAGACAAAGATTATGTCTTACACCCTTTTTCATAGATGAGGAAATTGCAGTCCCAAAGGTCTTAAGTTTTCTCAGTTTTTAATCTGTTTGGCATGAAGCATTCCTTCCAAAGAATTCAGAGAATATATCTGAAATAAAGGCGACATGACAATGGACATATTTACATTTATATTCTTAAAGCATCAAAATTAGGCCCAAAAGATCCAAGAAATTATTTGTATAAGTGGATTTTTATTCACTTTATTTATATTTGTTAGAAATGCAGAAAATGTTGCACTCCTCGATGTTAAAATTTTTTTAAAATACACAAGGTTGAAAAGCATTTGCTTACATTTAAAATAACTCACAGCTAGCTAATTGCAACTGGACTTTATTGTGCAGTTACAAAAGTGTTTTCACAAAAATAGCTGGGAAAAATATACCATTTCATAGCAAGTCTTACAGGGAAGAGAATTTGCTTAACAAAATTTCAGTTTTGCAAACTAAGATGCAGTAAGCCATTCTTAGCCAATGTCCACTTCTCCAAGGAAGATTTTATCCTATTAGTCACACAAATATATTATGAGGGCATTAAGAAAACAATATATTCCTTAGAACTTTGTTTTTAAATTGCTGTTCCTTGACACTATTTATAAAGAGTCTCTAACTTTTGATTCTTAAAACTATTTAATACAAACATATATCCCTCCTATCATAACATGCCAGTGATAATTGGGTAGTATATATGAGTATCATGCTACTTCATTCATTGTCTTTCTTTAATACTGATAAGGCAGTTTGACATGAATTATTCCTTTGGGACTAAGATGATAATCATTCTGTCCCCTTCAAAATTGTGCTTTAAGTACTAATATCCATAGGCAGTTTGCAAAGAAGTGATAAGGCAACTGAAAGTAGATAACTCTAAGATCAAAGGCATGGAACCAGAAGTTAATGAGTATGTAAAAGACGTTTAACAAATATGCATCAGTGAAGCATGTTTATGGAGTTATATGAGTTTTGGTAAGTAAGGTACATTTGGTATATTTCCTCTAATACTCTGCCACTTCCTTAATTGCTACCTGGAGGTTCTTTGTCATGAGGGTAGGAGCTCACCTGCCCCTACACTGAAGGTTCTTGAGGGGAAAGTTTCAGTCATTGGGCATGTTTCAGTATGGTAAAGAAAGGAAACTGCTACTCTGTCCTTTGCCTCAGTTTTAAAACATTGAAAACTTGTTTTCGCAGTGCTGTCTTCTGACAGAGTCTGACATCAGTGCTCTTTCTTGGCTCCCCTTGTCCTTTTTCTCTTTTATAATTTGCCATTATTCTTACTTCAGTGTTCATGGCATGTACTGGAACCATGTCTCCCCTTCCAGTACCTAATAATTCTTTCATTCTTCTGTTTTGTAGGTCTCCTTTCTCAAACGATCTGTGTACTCTCTTATTGTTCATGAAAGACCTTCAAAGTGAAGTAAAGCCAGTATTTCAATTTGAAGGTATGGAAGAAGACATTATCTTAAAGATGTTCCCATCCATCTTGTTAAAGTCCAAACTATCTTGATAACTATTACATGTAGTACAAATTGGTTTATCTAGCTCCTTCCCTCTCCCAACTCCCCCCAACTTGGTTTATCCACTAACTCACTGCATTCTATTCATTCTGTGCAGGTCTTGTAGTCTTTCAGACGTGGTTTGTGGTCTTTCAGACATGGTTTGAGATATTTCCCAGTTAAGTCTCTGTATGTCACAAGATATTGTACTTTGCAGAGTGATTCTGGTAGAGGGAGTGGTGCTTAGTGGCAAACCAAACTACCACCATAGTGTCTGAGAGTGGTGACGGATTAGACTTCTAACATAGACATGGATCCAGCAGGCATTCTAGTTATAGTCTTGGGAAACAGGGGCCCAGAGCAAAGAAAGAAACTGACATTAAAATAGAAGTGACCAAAGCTCACTAATCTATGTCCTTATGTATACTGAAAAATTTAGTGTGAAAAGCTGCTTTATATGGCTGTGTTTTTTCACCATAGGATGTATTGTTTTATATCCTTAATTATGTAAGGATATATATAGCAACTGATCTTGCACAGCAAAGGTGTCCTAAAGTGAGATATAAAATGAACGAAAAACAAGAGAAAGCTGTTGTTCAGGATCCAACATAACTAGGGCTTAACTTGCTCCCTTTCTACTTAAGCTCCATGTATAGCAAATCTTAATGAAAAGATAATTCTAATTTAGAGACTGAGTCCCAATTTTCCTACAAATTATGTCTTCTCTATCTTCTCCCTCAAATTTTCTTTTATCACCGAGTTGTCAAACAGTTCTTAATCCTTAAAAAAAGTGTGTGAGACAGTAAAAAACTAACTTCAAAGGCAGCCAAATTTATATAAAAAATAGTGTAGTATATGGCTATAAAGCCCTGTGGGCATTGTGTTTACCTCGTTTCCTGGAAGGAGTACTCTATTTTTTCATCTTGTAATGCAACCATAAATCTTCATGCATCAGCTGGGCCCCTAGTAGTTTCAGTGGTGACTAGTCAACAAAAAATCTGGGAACAATGCTTGGTATACCAGTTCCTCTACATCTGAGGGACAGACTTAATTCATTAGCACTGAGACCAGGTTCTACCTTCTACCTTGCATACGAAGCTTCTGTTAAGATTTATTGTAATGCTAATTTATAAAAGGTACCCATACTTGTTATCTTACATAATTCTATCACTGGCTGCTTAATTCAAGGTAATAAACACTGGTGTAATGGCATGGCTTCTGTAAATCTTATCTTTTTAAGATGCCTGTATATATAAAGCCTTAGTCATCCAATAACTGTTGTGGTTGGTTAGGGCCCTGAGGTTCAAGGTGGTAGTTATGCTTTTCATCTACAAAAATAAATATCTTGTTAAGGAGAGGGTTTAAGATGGGCCTCTTCTAAATGGGCTGCTTTCTAATGTTTGAGCTTTTGTGGCAAGTGGGGATCCTTGACACAAATGATTTTGACAAACAAGACCCACTGTTGATAGCTATGGCTTGAGTGCCTTTTTTTTTTTTTTTTTTTTTTTTTTTTTTTTTTTTTTTTTTTTTTTTTGCCAAGGCATTTTGAGAGAAAGCCTTTTCATATCTTTAGCTATTTTGTGTAAATAGAAAGATATTTTAAAGGACTGCCTTTAAAATAACCATTTGGAACTTGGGAGAACTTTTTATTCTTAAGCATTTTCTTTGGTGATGCCGCTACTGCTTCAACAAGAAGGTGGTGTGACATACAGCTGATTACCTCCATTCAGCCCTTTAAATTACTAAAATCTAAGACCAAGCCGACAGAATTTGCTATTAACAGAAAACCACTTAAACTACATTTCATCTTAGGTATTTCTATACTAGAGAAGTTATCATATAGACTTTTTTTAACATCCAGATGGAGTTATTTGTTCTTATTCACACCAGTTTTTGTTTCATGTATTTAAACTAGCACCAACTATAGCCATAGTTCAAGTGTCATTATCACAGCATCAGGGGCCCTCACTCTCAATGTATGGGATATCACAGTACTTGATGTTATTGCACGCCCATTGCTGCAGCGCATCGCTCAAGATTTCCTGGGACAGGCGATGTGCATATTCGAAAACTACAATATTAGGCACTGATGATTCCTTCACTTCCTCTCTGACGTCAACTGGAGAAGTCATCACAGGCAGAAATCTCTCTTCTGGCATAAAGTTTTCTTCACTTGCATGTTGTTTCTCTGTGTCAAATGTGGTAGGAAATGGGAAAGTCTGCTTTGATTTCATGCAGCCCATGTTAAAGATGTTTGAGTAGACGAAAGCAATAGCAAAGTCTACTTCAATGGCATCTTTAGAAAACAAAGAGTCCATCCAAGTGACGACGACCAGTAATTTCTTTCTCTAGGCCACGTCAGGAATCAATGCTCCCTTTCACCACTCTTCACATGTACTGTTTATCTGTCAAGAGAAGGGAGGTTTCGTTTTCAAGTTATAGAATGAAAAATACTGTATGATTAGGTGGCATGAAGAAGCAGTAATACTTTGTTTACTTGAGGAAATATGAGGCAGCAAAAAAAAAACAGTTTTATCTTGGCAATAGAAGGAAAGATAATCATTCAGTAAAATGGAAATTTACAGAATAGGAAAGTATTTTCCCATATCTTGAAAATTTTATAAAACTGAATATACTATTTTATTATTTTTCATTCTAAAAAATTTTTATTAGAACACAGCCACATTCACTGACATATTGTCTATGGCTGCTTTGCCATAAGGGCAGAGTTGAGTTGGGACAGAGACCTTGTGACATACACAGTCTAAAATAGTTACTATCTGGCTCTTTATAGAAAATACTTGCCAACTTCTCATCTGTATTATCAGGGGAAACATGCATATCAAAATTTGGTCTTGCCTCAAACTTCATAAGCTTACTTACATTGGGCTGCTATCACAGTCAGGCTTTGTTTCCTAGTCACATGTTTACACCACAAAGAGTGTCAGAGAATGATAGCCTTTACACTAGTGCCAATTCTTTAAAAAAAACACAGGTTAGCCAGAGATATTAGGCAAGAAAAATAAAAGGCATCCAAATTGGAAAAGAAGGAGTATCCCTATCTGCCGATGACAAGAAAGAATCTACAGGAAAGCTACTAGAACTAATAAATGTGGTCAACAGAGTGGCAGGTACAAGATCAGTACACAAAAATCTTTGTTCATTGCTGGTATATAGAAACACCAATCAGAAAATGAAATTAAGAAAATAATTCTATTTATAACAGCTATGAAGAGAATAAAATAGGAATAAATGTAGCCAAGGATGTAAAGGACTTGTAATGCAGAAAACAAATCATTACTGAAAGAAATTAAGACTTAAATAAATGAAAAGATATTCTGTGTTCATGGATTTTAAAACTTAATATCATTAAGATGTTGTGCTACCAAAGTGATTTATAGATATACAGCAATCCCAATCAAAAGTCCAACAACTTTCTTTACAGAAATGGCAAAGCTAATCATCAAATTCATATGGAAGGTCAAAGGACCCTAAATAGCCAAAAATATCTTGAAAAAGAAGAGCAAAGATGAAGGACACACACTTCACAATTTCAAAACTTATTATAAAGCTACAGTAATCAAAACAAAGACATACAAACCAATAGAACACAACTGAAAGTGCAGAAATAAACCCACATATCTATGGCCAACTGGTTTTTGACAAGGGAGCCAAGTCCACTCAATGGGCAAAGAGCAGTCTCTTCAACAAATGTGCTAGGAAAACTGACTATCTACATGGAAAAGAATGAAAGTGGACCCCTACCTCATACCATATACAAAATTAACTCAAAATGGATCAACAACCTATATCTAAGGGCTGAAACTAAAACTCTTAGAAGAAAACACAGGGAAATATCTTCAGGACCTTGTATTATCCAGTGGAGTCTTAGACTTTACACCAAAAGCATAAAGGAAGAAAAATTAAATTGGACTTCATCAAAATTAAAACTTTTGTGTATCTGAGGATATTATCAAGAAAGTGAAAAGACTACCAATAGAATGGGAGAAATTATGTGGAAACTATGTAAGGGTTTAACATCTAGAATATATAAAGAACTACAACTCAAAGACAGCCCAATTAAAACTCAAAAGACTTGATTTCTCCAAAGAATATATACAAATAGCCAATAAGTATATGAAAAGATGCTCATTATCATTAACCATTATGAAAATGCAAATCCAAACCACAAAATACCATTTCACATTCACTAGAATAGAATGGCTACTATTAAAAAAAAATGTGTTAGAGAGGATGGAGATAAATAGGAACACTTGTTCATTGTTGGTGGGAATGTAAAGTGGTACATTTGCTGTGGAATAGTTTAGTCGTTCCTCAAAAACTACCATATGACTCAGCAATTCCACTTCTAGGTATATACCAAAAATAACAAAGTGGGACTTCAACAGATATCTGTACACAAATGTTCAAATAGCCAAAAGGCGGAAACAATTCAAGTATCCATCAAATGTATTCAACAGATGAATAAACAAAATGTGGTATATACATATATGGTGGTTTGAAACTGTATGTACCCCAGAAAAAAAATGTTCTTAAAGTTAATCCATTCCTGTGGTGCAAACCCATTTTAAGTAGGACCTATAGAAGAGGCTACTTTAGTTAAGGTGTGATCCACCTCATTTAGGATGGCTCTTAAGCTTACTAATGGAGCCCCATTTATAAACAGAATGAATTCAGGCATGAGAGAGAAAGCCACGGAAGCCAAAAGCTGAAAGCAATGAAACCCAGAAGAGAAGGGAGAGACCAGCAGATGCTACCATGTGCCTTGCCATGTGGCAGAGGAGCCAAGGATCACCAGCAGCCAGTCTTCACCTTGCTACCTTGATTTGGACCTTTTCCTGGACTGTAACCATGAGCAAATAAATTCCCATTGTTTAAGCCAAACCATTTCATTGTATTTGCTTTGAGCAGCCTCAGAAACAAAAACAACATACCATGTAATATTATTCAGCTGTAGAAAGGAATGAAGTTCTGATATATGTAACAACATGGATGAACCTTGAAGATATCATGTTGAGTGAAATAAGTCAGACACAAAGGGACAGATACTATATGATTACACTAATATGAAATAGCTGTAATATACCAAAACATAGAGACAGGGTAGCAGATGTAGCTCAGTGGTTAGCACTTGCTTCCCATGTATGAAGTTCTGAGTTCAATCACTGGTACTGCTTGGAAAAAAAAAAAGCAGAGACAAAGTAGAGTACAGGGTGGCATGGAATGGGAGTTAATGTATAAAATTAGGTTTTCTGTTTGGAGTGATAGGAAAGTTCTGGTAATGGACGGTAGTGAGGGTAGCAAAACAGAATGTGATTAATCCAACTGAATGGTGTGCTTGGGAGTGGTTGGTTGGGATGGGAATATTTACACTGTATATGTGTTTCTACAATTAAAAAAAAAACCCAAAAACTAAAGCGACAATGACAGTTAAATGTGATACATGAGCTAAGAGTGGAGGAGAAAAGTCCCAAAAGGACATTATTGCAACATATGGAAAAAACTGAAATATAGACTAAGTTTTATATCAATGTCCTGAACTTGATAACTGTACTTATCAAGTTATAAAAGTGAGTATCCTTGTTCTTAGGAGGATTATGTAGACAATCTATTCTCCAGTATTTAGAGGATGGATAGGTAGATAGAATGATACAGCAAATATGGCAAAATGTTAAAATTGGTGGATCTGGGTGTCTGGGGTGCTTTTTGGAATTCTCTGTATGAGTTTTGTATTTTTACAACTGTCCTGTAAGATTGAAATTATTTCAAAATTAGTTTTTTTAAAAATCCCAAAAAACACAGACATGCCAAAGCCACCCATGTTTTCTTCTGAACCACAGGTTTCACAAGACTGTGATCCCTCAGAGAGAAAAAAAACACATGATGTTTAGCCACACAATTTATCATTCTGGGTTTTTGCCTGAGGGCATCTGCCAGCATTATCATGGAGAAATTGAACCTAAGCAGAGTGGAAGTTCTGCTGAACTGAGCAGAATAGGTTTGGCTTACTGACACAGCTGGAATTTATAGGGCAGAGTTCAAGAGAAAAGGGGAGCCATGGGGAAGATAGAAACTTGCATAGGAATTCATTAAGGGTATTTATCTAAGGGCTGGGATGTACATGTGGAGGATGAGGATCAGTAAAACCTAGCAAAAGATTACCTGCTCTAAGGCCTAGAGCTGAACAGTGGTACCAGAAGTTATATAGTTCTGGGAATCCTTGAAGTTCAGACCAGCTAGAGTGGAGAGACATCATTGAAAACTCTGGGCCATTTACTACTATAGAAAATTAAAACATTAGGATTCAGGAGCACAACTACAGTAGAGATTAGCAAACTTTAAAAAAAAAAAAAACTTTATATTTTAGGCTTGTAAGCCATATGGTCTCTGTTGCAACTACTCTGCTTTTGTAATGCAAAAGTAGCCATAGACAATATGTAAACAAATGGACATGGCTGTGTTCCAATAAAACTACATCTACAACACAGGCAGCCAGCCCATAGACCACATTTTTCTGACCCCTACCCTAGAATAAGAGACATTCTCTTGGACTAAGTTGAAACAGAAATAATTCCAGTCTAATAGAACAAAGCTCAACTTTGTATAATTTTTTTAGTGGTTGCTCTGTTAAATTTTTTAAAGTTGTTTTTTCCTTTCTGTTTGTCAATGTTTTTAGCTCATGCAATGTTTTTCATTTCAGAATTTGTATGCTTTAGTTCTAAAGTTATTGTTTTTTTTTTAATTTTACTTGTTTACATTTCTATTTATTTGATGACATTCTCTATTAATTCAGTCTTTATGATAATTTTTTCCTTCAACATATTTAAATAGCTGCTTTTGTCTGCTTATTTCAAGTAGTGGGTCATTTGGAGTTTGTTTCTAAACCTGCTGCTCCCTGGTTGTAGATCACATTTCTTTGCATGTCTAGTAATTTTTTATTGTACAATGGACATTGTGGATAATACCTTGTAAATAGTCTGGGTTAAGTAATTTTCCTTTAAATGGTATTGAGCTTTGAACAAAAATCTATAGATTTTTCCAATCTGAGGAACAGAAGGGAAAAAAGGATTTTTAAAGACTTAGGGCAACTGCCAAAAAAATAATAAAAACATGGCTTTAAAAAATGAAAAAGAATTAGATATCCTTAACTCAAAAGAATGCAGGAAAGGAGGAACATAGGAAGGCACACAAAAAAATGGGATGATTAGAAACAAATAGCAAGGTAGCAGATTCAAACCCATCCATATGAAAAATTATATGAAAGGAAATTAACTGAAAATTCCAATGAAAAGGCAGAGATGATCAGACTGGTTAAAAAATAAGATCCAACTATATGCTATCTATATGCAATGCATTTTAAATACAAATACACAGATTGACAAAAGAGAATAGGCAAGTATATACCATGTAAATGGCATTAAAAACTGTTTTGGCTATATTAATATCAGACCAAGCAGACTTTAAGGCCAGGAGTGTCACCATAGATATTTTCTAATGAAGTATCAATGATGAAGACATGACAGTCAAATGTGTATGTAAAAACTCACAGAACAAAAGGGAGAAACAAAGCTAAAACCATAGTTAAAGATTTCAACATTACTTTCTCAGTAACTGATAGAATAACCAAAGAAAAAATAAGGAATACAAGTTCTGAACAACAGTATGATCTAACACAAGTTAACTGACATTTACAGAACACTATACCTGACAACTACAAGATACCTATTCTTAGCAAGTGCGTATGAAACAGTCACTAAGATAGAGTAATGCTGGACCATAAAACATATCAACATTTCAAAAATTTCCAACCACCACAGAATTTTATAAATAAACCACAAATAAAATACCCAGAAAATCCCCACCCAACTATTTGGAAATTAAACATCACAATTCTAAATAATACATAGGGCAAAGAAGAAATCATGAGGGAAATCAGAATATATTTTCAGGTAAATAATAAAATCACAATATATCAAAATATGTGGGATGCAATGAAAGCTTAGAGGGAAATTTATAGATTTATAGAAAAGATGAAAGGTTTAAAATAGGTAATCTAAGCTTTCCCTTTAAGAAGTTAGAAAAAAAAAAAAAACCCAAAGTAAGTAGAAGGAAATAATATAGCTAAGAGAAGAAATCAATGAAACAAACAAAGGGCAAATAATGGAGAAAAATCAGTGGAATCAATGCTGGTTCTTTAAAAAGATCTAATAAAGTAGATAAACCTGTCTAGACAGATGAAAAAAGAAAGACATTACCAAAATGTGGAATGAAAAAGACATTACTACAGATCCTATATACATTAAAAGGCTAACAAGGGAATATTATGAACAACTTTATGCAAATACCAAACTATCAAAACTGGCATGAGAAAACAGACTATCTTAAGAGCCTGTCAATTAAAGAAATTAATAAGCCTTCCTCCAAATAGCTATACTGGAGAATTCTATCAAACAGTTCTGAAAGAAATAATACCAATCTTATAAACTCTTCAGAAAATGGAGGAGGAAACACATTCTATATACAGGCAGGATTAGCTTGTTAGGAAAACCAAAGACAGTACAAGAAGACTCTAAAAGCCAGTATCCCTTATGAGCATAAATTTAAAAATCATTTTTTTAAAAAATGGCAAATTGATTCCAGCATCACTACGTCATGACCACATAGGATTTATTGATTTTTAAAAAATGTTACACTGCATTGTTGGTATAAATGCCACTTGGTCATTCTTTCTCTGCCTCTACAACATAAAAATGAAAAAAGAAAACAAATGATCATCTCAATAGATGCAGAGAAAGTATTCACCAATTATATAGAAACTATTGTATAGAAACATAAAGGAACTAGAATAGCCAAAACAGCTTTGAGAAAGAACAAAGTTGGAGGACTCACACTATTCAATTTAGAGTGATTATAAACTACAGTAATCAAGACAGAGCTATAATGGCAAAAGGATAGACACAAATATATGCAACAGATTAGAGTCCAGAAATAGACCCACATAACTAAGGTTAATTGATTTTTTTTCCTGGGTTATGTTTAGCATGTTGTAAAATTCTCTTAAAGATCATTTTAAGAAATAAATAGCACATTCTCCAGGAAAGGCCAAATACTAGGTCACAAAGCAAGTCTCAAATACAAAAATATTGAAATTATACAATGTATCTTCTCTGACCCAATGGAATGAAGCTAAAAATCAGTAACAGGGAGAACTGGAAAATTTACATACACATGGAAATTAAACAACACACTCTTAAACAACCAATGCATCAAAGAAGAAATCACAAAGCACATTAGTAAATATCACTTACAGGATGCAGCAAAGGCAGTGCTGAGAGGGAAATTTCTCTCTAAATGCTTACGTTAAAAAAGAAAGTCCTCAAATCAGAGACCTAACCTCAGAACTGGAGGATCTAGAAAAAGAAAAGCAAACTAACTCCACCTCAAATAGTTGTTGCTATAAAGGGATTTTGCAGATGTAACTTAAGTCCATAATCAAAGGACTAAATAAGATAGATTACCCTGGGTAATATGGATGGGTCTTGCTTAATCACTTGGAGAAATTCTGCCTGTGGACATCAGCTTTGGCCCATGCCCATGGAGTTCCATCCTGTTGGGCTCTTCCCTACCTGACAGTGTGTGGATGGTAGTTTCAGCCTCCCCATCATCTTCCCTTACCTCTACTCTGCAGACCTGATTAGCCAGCCCCCACAATTGCATAAGCTAATTTGTTGCAATAAATCTTTTAATATGTATCTCCTACTAGCTCTCCTCTCTGGCTGAACCTTGACAGATACAATGATTTTAGGATAGCACAATTGTTTTTCTTTACAAAGGAATTAACCACCTTCAAAAAACTCAGGAATTAAAAGATCTTCCTTATTAGAAGACACAAGACTGTTTAGACTGAACCATCTTTTATGGAAAGTTGTCTCTGCAGCTCACTATAGGGTTCAATCTTGATTACTCATTTATATAGTACTAATTTTTTATATTAATGATTTTATTTTGAGTACTATCTATATTTATATTAAATATGCATTCTCGGTGTATTAGTCAGCCAAAGGGGTGCCTTCGCAAAATATACTAATAATTGGTTGGTCTTTATAAAGGGTATTTATTTGGGGTAGAAGCTTACAGTTACCAGGCCACAAATCATAAGTTTCTTCCCTCACCAAAGTCCATGTGTTGGAGCAAGACAGCTGCCCAGATGAACAGATCAGTTTACAGGCATGATTCAATATGGATTTTTGGAATTCATAATTACATCAAACTGTAACACTCACTGAATGTTTAAAATGTACCTTTGTGTTCTTTAAGAGAAAAAATAATTACACTTTTAAAACAACCAGGCTTCACCTATCATGTTCTAAAAGTTTGTCCATTAAGTTCCTAAAGGAACACAATTTGGTATATACAAAGAGACCAATTACTTTTTACCAAGCTAAGTTTCTGCATGTGACTAAGAGAAAATATTTGAGTTTATAGTAACATGAAATTTACAGGTTTCCGTATCTAGTTATTTTCAGATTGAGTATCATTCCTTAATTTTTGAGGCTTAACATTCCCCCAAACCAATATTAAACCCCTCAATAATTAAATCATGGGATTTGTTTAGGAAATCTGGCTTCTCTCAAAATAGCTGTGTAATGATGGGGAATTCACAAAACTTTTCTGAGCCTAATTCATTATTCAACAATTAATAATTAGTTATTAAATACCTACAAGAAGCTGAACACTTTGCTAGATGTTAGAGCTATAACAATGAACATGACAGACAGTCTCTGCCTTCAGAGGCTTGATGTCTACAAAGGTGAGTTTGGGTGGAACCACCACTAAATCCTCTATCCCAGCATTACCAGTCTGTGGTTTGAATGGGATTATTTTTAGATTGCTTGATCTGAAATCAGTATAACAAGGATTTCCAAATGACCTCAAAAGAGCTGTAAAGTAGTAAAGATTTCCCATGTGAACCCTGGTAAAATAATTTTTAAAATCAGAGATAGATTTTATATATTTCTTCAGAAAGTGATTCAACCATAGAATAGAATTAAGAATTTTTTCCTGCAATTCTGTTTATTACAATCTTTGTAATTCTGAAGAGATTCTATTATCTAAAGCTTTACAGGCATTCTGGTATTTTTGCATGATGTCTGATATGATCAGTAATAAAGGTTGCAATGAAGTAGTAGCTGTGATCATAACCCTCTTGCGATCTAAAAACAACAGGAATTTTATTTTCTATACGGGCAGCTATGAAGTTATCAGGAAGTAACTGTCAATCTGAAAGGAATTGGTCATCCTTTCCTTGATCAATTAGTATGTCCAACTGAGAACCTTGATAAGCCTTCACAAGATGGGTAGCATCATTACCCTTCCATTTACTTTCATCTGATCCTAAATATCCACCAAGGACAGAACACCAGGCAGCAAATTGGAGCAAATGCTGACAGACTTATATTTTCTTGGATTCTTGAAGGCACAAATCAGAGCTCTGTGACCTCCCATGGAGTGGCCAAAAGCAGACATCCTTTGGGGGTCCACTGGAAAATTGGCATTTATGAGTTGGGGTAGCTCCTCCGTTACGTAAGAGTACATTCTGTAGTTAGATTTTGTAGCAGTTTGATATGGTTTATGAATTCCAAAAATAGATATTGGTTTATGTTTGTAAACTGATCTGTTCCTCTGGGCGTGATTAAATTATGATTAGGGATTTGATTGGGCCACGTCAGGAGAATGCCAAGTCCCCACAGGGTGGGGACTCACAGATAAAACTACATGGCAGAGCAGAGAAGTGAGTTGGAGTTTTGATGTTGGAGTTTTGATGCTGAATTTTGAGCTGGAGCCTGGGAAGTGAACACACAGGAGAAGAACACAGAGGAATAGAGATGGCTCCTTAGACACTACAGAAGCCCCAGGGAGAGAGACAGAGCCATTTGCCTGAGAGTCTACAGCTGGCCTTGTGGAGAGAGCACAGCAGCTGAGTCCAGAGAGAAACAAACGGAGCCCCAGGAAGAGGGGAACCCAAGAAGCCTGAACTCTTGGCAGATGTTGGCAACCATCTTGCCCCTACATGTGGCAATAGACTGTAGTGAGGGAATTAACTTATGTTTTATGGCCTGGTAACTGTAAGCTTCTACCCCAAATAAAGACCCTTTATAAAAGCCAACAGATTTCTGGTATTTTGCATCAGCACCCCTTTGGCTGACTAATACAGAATTCCAAGGATCTTCAGTTGCATCCACATAAAACCCAGGACCAGTGCCAAAGTCTGAGCTCTCATCTTCTCCTTCAATATTGCAGCCACGAGGGCTGGTATCAGGTTCACCGATGACAAGTCCATGTTCTGAGGCAGCTTGATGATAACTAGATTTTGATATAAAATTTGTTCTTTTCAAGTTAAGCCAGACAGTATAGTGCAGGGCACTTTCCAGTTTCTGCCTTTGGTGCTAAGTACACAGAAAATTTCATTTTGCAGTTAAGCTCAACACTGTCATGTTCAAACACTTTCTGCAACCCTCCAAAATACTTGTTACTGGACATCTGTTTCAGTGCCATTTTTCTCCTTTTAATGAAGATTGATCTCATTAATTTCTAGAGAACTAGGTCCTGAGAAACTGTGCAGTTGCTACTTCGCTTTTTTGTCTGCACAAATGGTAGAGAATCCTCAGGGGTTGGCAGGAAGGAAGAAGAAGGTCAATTGATTTTTTACAAATGTACAGAAACAATTCAATGGAGAAAGGATAGCCTTTTCAAAAAATGGGGCTGGAACATCTGAACATCCATATGCAAAAAAAAAAAAATCCCATCTATACCTTATACAAAAATTGACCTTATGCACATACAAAAAATGAACATAAACCTATACCTTAACCTTATACAAAATAGATCATAGATCTAGATGTAAAATGTAAAAGTATACAAGAAAACACAGGAAATATATATTCATGATCTTGGGTTAGGCATCTTAGATTTGACACCAAAAGCATGATCCACAACAGAAAAGAACTGATAAAATGGACTTCATCAAAATTAAAAATTTTTGCTAGGAGAAAAACACAGTTAAGGAATGAAAATATAAGCCTCAAACTGAGAGAAAAAAATTACAAATCATATATACAATATAAAGATGGAATGAGATTGGTGGTTATGCAGGGCAAGGGAAGGATAGAGGGATTGAAAGGTGACTGCTAAGGGTTGTGGAGGTTTTTTTTTGGAGTAATGAAATTGTTCTAAAAATTTTTTTGTGTGGTGATGAATGTACAACACTGATTATACTAAAAGCCACTGATTATACACTTTAGATAGATTGTAGGGTTTGTGAATATACCTCAATAAAACTGCTTTTTAAAAAAAGTCAGTTGGCTATAGATGTGAGGATTTATTTCTGAACTCAGAATTGAGTTCAGTTGAATTCAAGTCCATTGGTCTATTTGTCTGTCCTTGTGCCAGTTAACATAATGTGGTTTTTTTTCAGTGTTAATAATGAGAATTTTTATTTTCTCTCTTTCAAGGTGGACTTGCAAATGAGTTAGATACCATACATAAAGGAAACAGGATATTCTGATTCCATCTTTTGATCTTACCATTTTGACTCCATCATATTGACATCAAAGACATTTTGACCCTTTCCTCTACTCTTTTCACTGCCACTATTAACAGCAGTAAAAATTATGATAGCTAATATTTATTGAGTGATTACTAGGTACCAGGCTCTGTTCTAGGTGCTTTACATATATTCTCTCTTACAATACTCACAGCAATTTAATAAGGAATGCACTGTTATAATCCTGATCTTACAGATGAGAAAACTGAGAAACAGTTAGGCAGTCAAATTAAGCAGCTTGACCAAGATTATTCAGTCAGTGATGTGTACAGAAGTTCATGGAATACTACCATAAT
>PVKH010007043.1:0-20526 GCA_004027955.1 Chaetophractus vellerosus | reverse complement strand
CCTGTCCGTGGCAGCTTCTTGCCCTGCCCACGGCGGCTCCGGCCCACCCATGGCGGCTTGCCATTCTCAAGGCGGTCTGCCCGCTAGGAGAGGTCCCCGGGAATCAAACCCAGGGCCTCCCATGTGGTATGCGGACGCCCTATCCACTGGGCTATCGAGCCGGCCCCCATCATGCTATTTCAACACCCACTTGCCCATTTGTGGTCATCACCCTTTTCGAGTGTCCTGTGGGCTTCTGATAAAGAAACAGAGGAGGACCAATCTGTGATGTTATGATGAGTTACATGCCTAGGTGAAAGTTTTGCAATATAGAGAAAAGTGGATAAAGTTTTTGTTACTAAATATGTATCATTCTCTAGAGAATACTCATCATAGCTCTCAGTGCCATATTCACATAGCCATCAACCTCTTTGATTTTGCAAATCAAAAGAATCTGCTATGTAAAAATTAATGTTTATTTGAATGCTATTGGTTTTGTAATTTTGTTTGCAATTATATTTAAATTTTGTGTTGACTTTTTAAGTACACTGAGCACAATTGTTTATCATGTTACTGAAATATCTTTATAAACCCTTATGCTTATTTTTATGCCTGTACCTGTTCCAGTAACATTAGTCTAGAAATAATTCACATGAATGAAGCAGAAGGCATAATGATAAGAGAACAAGATTAAATATATAGGCACTAGACAAATCTGAAATAAATAATCTCTCTCAATGTTCAGTAATTTTTTTGACAAATCATAATTTTTGAGTTGGAGCAATAAGTAATGAAGGTATTTCATCCTTCAGCAAAGTTTGGCATTTTAAAATTTGACAGATTTCACAATATGAGAGAAATTTATGGATCCCTAACACCAAGAGCCTAAGACGCTTCAAAATGATGGTTTCTGTGTATCAAAATCTAGAATACGTTTCCCGTAGGGAAATTGCCTTTGGTGCATTTTCATGTTCATGTGTGAATCAGCAATGTCTTACAGCTAAATGTAGAGATTTAATCCAAACACATGTGTGAGAATGCACACTCAGAAAGAGTTCAATACATCTAATCACATTTCACAATGGTCAAATGGCCATTTGGAAAGTTTACCTTTTCCGTAGGAAATTAATTCATTCACCAATTAGCTGTTGAGTACTTGCTATGTGTGAAGTACTACACCATATCAGCTTCTGCTGTCTTGTCCATATTACTAGACACCTGGTTCTTTAATGTCATTGTAAAAATGTCTAATCCTGCTTACTTCAAATATAACTAAAGAGCAAGGAGAGCCCAGTACTTTGGAAAAGATAAAAGCAGTATTAATGGTATGTGGGCCAATTCCCTTTAATAGTCTAGAATTGATTTATTGTATGTTTTTATCTAAACCTTTTATAAGCCTATTATATTTTCAGTCTGTGTTACTTCCAAGAGCACTCTACCTAATAAATAAAAGACTATGGCACTTCCCATTATTTGTCCCAAATTTATCTCTTTTAAACTTCAAAGGGTGCCCTTAGACCTTGTATAATTGAAGTTTGTGGATAGTGTGGCTTTCACACTATCCACCTTCTTCATGATTTAATAGATGTCAGAGTTTCCAGATTGAAGATTCTAATCTATAAAGTCTTCTTGTCCAAAGCTGTTCTGTTTCCCTAATGAGAGTTGAGTTGTCTTTCTCTGAGAATTTTCTAGGCCTGTTATATTTCTTTGAAGTAAATCAGTCAGTCAGCATCGCATGGGAATTCATGCCCATGGGTCATAGAAGTTCATAATGGAGTGAGAATTTTTCAGTATATGAGTTCCAGTCCTCCCCTTTCCACTAATCAAAGGACCTTAAACGTGTGTCTAAATAACTCTTTATTTTTTTTTGTTTTAATCAAAAATTGGGCATTTAAAACAATTGACTTTTAAGTTACTTTCTAAATCTAGAATCCCAAAAATGAAATAAATTTATTATTGGGAAAAAAAACCGCTTTGGGAGTGGTTAATGAGAGTTTAACCACTGAACTGATTTAAACTTAACTTCTGTGTGGTAATTGGTATGGAAATAGCCACAGAACTTCATATACTGACATAGAAACTTTCTTGTACCTCTGTGGCCACCAGACCCAGTCTTGTGTCACCTCATTATAACCTTCCTTAAATGTCTCAGAAATAATTATGTTTATGTTGTTTATTCACAGTTCCATCACAGAATTTCCACCAATATTTGGTGATTATTGTATTCATTCATTTAAATATTTACTGAGGCAGGAGAAAAATTTATATACAAAAGAGACTAATATGACTTCATGGAGTTTGCATTGTGATATGGAGATTGGGTGGAAAAAAATTGAACAAAAAATTAATATGCTAACTTATAATAAGAGTGATGGAGGTAACAATTCCAGGAATGGGAGCATTATGCTTAGAAGTTGCCTCTTCTTGCAGCATGTCTCTGCTTTTTGAAGGCAGGGTCTTTTATCCCCAGCCACACTTCAGAGAACCGACTGAGCCCTCAAAAAAATGGTTTCTGTGTAGATATTTGACTATGAGCTGTTTTCTGCCTTCAACCTGCTGTTTTACTTTGATAGTGTAGAAATGTTACAGAAATGTATTTCTTAGGAAATAGAGAATTTTCATTTCTCACTAGATGAGGTACATTTCAGAAAATGCAAAAAATAGTTTTGAGTGATACATTTTTCATTTTCATCACTGATATAGTTGACAGTTACGTGAAAAAAAAAAGGCACATGCTGTGAGACAAATCCCTAAAAACACATATGCGGTTATTTAAAAGCACAGCTCACCCTGCAAGTACATTCGGAACTCAGCATTGCCTCCTACTTGCTTTGTTTTTGATAGCTTTCTTCTTCTGCAAGGTAAGAAATACTCTGGCCAGCAGGTTGTTTCATTTCATAAATATTTTTGTTCACATGATACTTAAATGCTATTGAAATACTCTTGACAGACCAGCAAATCTCCCTGATCGGGCTTGTCTTATTTCTCCATTGCTAACTTTGCATCGTTTTCCTTTCATGTATCTTTGAGATGATTGAAAACAGAATTTCTTTGATTGCTTAAATTATGTCTGATTTGAAATAAATACTCCATTACAAGAATGCCCATTTACAATGACAGTTCCCTTTTAAAATTTGTTAGGCAATTTACAGGTTTTGGACTGTCAGTGCACATTTGTTCCGTTGTATATTGCTATTACCTTTTTGCCTCATCGCATGTCATATTTTATGTGCAATCACTAGACACTTTCATGCTCAAGTGGTCATTAGCTGTGTGCTCTCCAGCTGTTGAAGAATGTTAAGTAAAACCAGCACCCCCATCGGGAGTGAGTCTGACTAGCTTCTCTGCATCTCTAGCAACTGCTGGCTTGGAATTGGCTGCGGAATGAACGGTGTGGGGCTGCCCTGAGCCAGTAGCTGTATTTCCCAGCCCTATATCTTCTTCCTGTGACACAGAGGAAAAGTACAATAATACTCATTTCTGGCAGAGGCATACCATTTTTTTCCCCATATACTTAGTATTATAAGCACAGCACTCCTTGAAGCTACCTCACATTTTTATGTGTCCTAGAAAGTGCCAGAACTAAGGTCACTTATGCTAGTCACATAATCTTATTTGGTCTCAGAGCCCTCTTTTTGAAATGAAAGGATTGAACTGGATGATTTCGAACATATTTCCAGAGTTTTAGAAAATGCTATAATTCTACGTGAAGACTTTAAAAATATGGACAAAATTTAAACCAGAAATGAACTTATTTTCCCCTCACTAAATTCATTGTAATTAAAACACAGAGAGATTGAGAGGTGAAAATTTTTCTTGTTTATTTGTTTATCTGTTTTTTGTTTGTTGTTATTGTTATTATTGAAATAATGAAAATGCTCTGATAATGATTGAAGTGGTGAACGCACAACTATGTGATTATACCAAATACCATTGATTGTACACTTTGGATGAATTGTATCCTTTATTAATGTGTGCCAATAAAATTGATTTGTTTAAAATTAAAAATGAAAAAAAAAATTAGGGAGCAGGTATAAGTCAGTGATTGAAAACCTGCTTCCCATGTATGGAGGTCCCAGGTTAGATTCCTGGTACCTCCTTAAAAAAACAAACAAAAACATATGCACAAATGTTTTGTGTCTCATGAATATTGAGAGTTGCTATACTATTATCACCTAGCATTTTCTTAAATACTGAGAACCAGAAGAGGATTAAGATATAATCTGTGGCCACATTTTCTCCTTAGCAGCTTTAAAGTGTATCATGATTATTGCTGTCATAACTAACAGGGATTTAGAATTGTGATCCAGTGTCTAATCAGGAGTTAGGGTGTTCTGAATAAACTGTATATCTGAATCTAAACATTCGCAAATGGCTTAACCTGCTGTAAAAGATCCTTTAGACTCAGCAGAGCTAATGGATAGGATCTGGCTAGCTAGAAGAATGTCCCTTCTTCCTCATGGCCCTACCTTCCCCCTCCTTGCTTATTCTCAGAGTCCACATGAGACTAAATATGTTCTTGATCCACCATGTGAGTATTGCTGACAATACTTAGAAGCTGAAAATTATTTAGTCAACGATCACTCACCACATCAAATGCATAAGTTTTGTCAAAGGTCAGCCGTGGCTGGTGAGTTTGAGTTTCTATTGACATCTCCTGGAGTTTTCATCCTGACTGAACTGAGTAGACTTCATATGGGTCTTCTTGTTTTCATGGCTGCCCCACTTTAATCTTTTCTCCACCCGTTAAGGGAGATTATGTCACTCTTCTGTTCAAACAGTTCACTTGGTGCAAAATCCAAAAGGTTTGCAAGTGCTTCATGATCAGGTAAAAAACAGGATGGCTGGAGTGGAATGTGCATTGAGAGAGCAGAAGACGAAGGCAGAGACGAAGTGCAGAGCAGACCTGATCATCAAACACACTACTGCGCCCTTGCCTTTTGTGGGGCCTTTGCATTTTGCTGGCCCCTTTGCATGGAAACTTTCTCCTACTGTCTTCCAGGCTTAGCCTCATTTCCTTCAAGGCTTTACATAGTTATCACCCCGTTAAATAAGGCTTCCCCTGATGCCTCTATTGAAAATGGAGATCCCTCAGCACTCCCAATACCATTTTCCTGTTTTAATGTTTTCTAAACACTTCTCACAGGTAACATAGTATATATTCTACTTATTCTCCTTGTTATTGTTGGTATCCTCCCAGTGAAATCAGGCTACTTGTTAACAAGGAATGTGTTTGATTTCTGCTGTTTCACTTATTCGTTTTGTTTACTGCATCTATTTTTTTTTCACCCTCAGTGTGGGCGGTAGGGAGAGGTACTTTTAGACGCTCTAAAGTTTCTCCTGACCCCAACCATTCTGACTGTCATTGTGTTGTCAGAAGTTGAAGGAATCTCCCTCTTGAATTAAACTGCATCTGAGCTTCCAATATTTGCTGCATGCTGGCAGACATATCCCAGTTTCAATCTCAGAATGTTAAGTCAAATGCTGATAAGTCCAGGTGTCTTATATATTAAGCTGGCAGTTAGACCTTGATGATAAGATGAAACTAAAAGAGTTTTCCATAAACCTTCAAAAGTTGAAACAAGCTGTCCAGAGCTAGTCAGGCAGCTAAATTGATTGCTGCTTTGTAAGATTTGTATATTTTGTCTGTGCCTCTTCTGTCAACCTTCTTTATGTCTAATATGCGGCTGACTGGTACAGAGATCACTTATAAAACTGTGGCAATGAGAAGAGGAAGAGAAAAAAATCCTGTTCTACCCCAAAACCGTGGTAATATATAACTGACATATTCAGTTTTGAATGCCTGGAATAATTCTGAACAATTTATAAAGGACAGAAAAGTACAAGCTAAACAAGCATATGCCTTTCCTTACCACAGCCTTAGAAAAATAGTTGGACTTACGATATTTTAAATCAAATGCAATGGTAATGTGCTTCTTCAGTTTTAGTGATTGTTGTTCTTTATTCATAGGCCAGTTTTGACAAGAAAAGAACCTGATCAAATTTTATGTCTTATGTAAGCGCCTTTCTTATCTGAATTGACTCATAATTAATGCTTGCATATTCTAGACTAAATGGTAAAACTTTGTTTTTTCATGACCTTTTTCAGCCTATTTAGAGAGCTGATTATTGGGGGAGATATAGATTTACATCTTAAAAGGATCTGTCATCTTTATATATGTGTGTGTGTGTATATATATATATCTTTCAAACTTTAATAGCTTTAAATAATTGAGTACCGTATTTTGAAACATCTGATAAAAGCATAACAGGGAAAATCTAAGTTTTAAGACATTAGAAAAAATATTGCTGTCTATTGCAAGATTAAAAAAAGTTTTAAAAATGTATTAACATGTGTTAGAAGGATACAGCTTTATGACCTGAAGTAGGTAAGGTAGGATTAAAGAGAAAAGAACATAAATTATATTTTTGGAGAACTATCTTTGCTGAGATATGTTAGTATATATATTTCATTTCACGGATACAAGTATTCCTTTGTATGAACAAATCTCAGTGGTAATCTAAATTACAAAATGAAATAAAAATAAGCTTGTGTGACAGAAACAACATACAGAATAAAAATATGTATTGTTTTGGATGCATATATTTTTAGTAAAAATATTTAAAATATGCATAAAATGCACACATCAGATATAGGAGAATGGGATATTTGTAGACTGAAATGAGAAAGGAAAGTGGGAATAAGGTTTATCTATCTGTATGTGTAATATGTTGATTTTTTAAAAGAGAAATCTGAAGCAAATATGATGCTTTATTAGCATGTCTAAAATCTGATTTGTGGATACTTGAACTTCTATTACAGTATTTCCTATATTAGCATAAATATTTACATGCATGGACAAATACTATGAGATTGCATATTTATGGAAACTATTAAAAAATTGTAGACCACTTTCAAGCATTCCAGCTTGTGTTTAACTTTCACTCAACACATACAATTAAGAGGAAATAAAATATCTTCACCTGTTCCCAAAGTACTTATGATTACATATAGAAGTATAATATTATAAAATTTTATTTCAACATCAAAACTAAAATAATAATTTATTCTACATACCAATACACATCTGTATTTAATATGCAGTTTTACCAATACACAGTTTCTATAGTCTGATATGTATTCTGATTCCAACATTTTTTTTCAACTCATGAATGGAAAAATATTTATAGTTTTCAAAGACATGGAAAATTTTTGTTTAAGAAGCCTTGATGTTTAAAATATTAATACTATTAGTGAATATGTTTGGAAAGTATGGTAGTTAAATTCATTGACAATGGAATATCATACTCTGTATATGGTTGAATTTTTTTGAGATTTAAATTGTTTAGTCTTATTCTTTTGGGATGCAAGAATAAGTAAAAATATAAAAATTGTTGTGAGGATATATAAAAATTGTCCGTGCTGCCACATGGCTATATTCTTTTTTTTTTAATATTTAGCAAGAAGAGCCAATCAATCCATAATCATATATTGAGCTTATGTTCTGTGTTAAACATGTGTGCATGGGGAGTTGGATAAAAGATAAGAAATTATAGTGAGCTTGTAACCTAGATATGAATTAAAAATATGTATGTATATGAAATTATCCATAAAGAATTATATGACTTGGTATCAATATATGAACCAGATCACAGGAGGATTAGGAGTTTTTGAGAAGATTTATTAGAGCATCGCATTACTTCATTAACATCTGTGAACCTATACAATTTTGAATTATAAAAGATCTTAGCAATCAGACTGTCTTAACCCCTGCTTTTTGCATAACCAACTAGGGTCAAAGATGATATGTGACTGTACTTGTGTCACATGTAATTGCTAAAATAGTGTGTATTGTACCCCAATTAACCATTGTCCAGTCACAACGTTTATTTTGTTAGTTTATTTTTTTTCAAGTATATATAGAACACAAGGTATTTCATCATCCGTGCATTTGAACCCTGTTTCAGAAAAACGACTATTACTATAAGCACAATTTTGGATAAAATTAAGTCCAAATAATTTAATGTGATTACAATGGCAATAAATCTGGGTTTCTGGAAACTGCATTCTTATGAATGTGGCTGTATTAGTCAGCCCAAGGGATGCTGATGCAATGTACCAGAAATCTTTTGGCTTTTATAAAGGGCATTTATTTGGGGTAAAAGCTTGCAATTACAAGGCCCTGAGGTTGAACTCAAGGTACCATAAGAGGTACTTTCTCACAAAAGTCAGCTGCCACATGTTGAAGCAAGATGGTGGGCGATCTCTGCCTGATCTCTGCTTCCTTCTTCCTCTTAAGGCTCCGTGGTCCCAGCTCCTGATTTCAGCTGTAGGCTGGCATAGGGCTCATTTCTTTCCGGGATTCTCAGCTGCTCAACTGCTCTATTCTCTTCAGTTGCAAACTATTAAGCGAATGGTTAGTTTCTCCTCCCGTGGCTCCAGGATCAAAACTGTCAGAGTTCTCTTTTCTTCCATGTGTCTTCTTGAGTGAATGTCCATTTATATCAGCCCACCAAGGGGGCAGGGACTCAACCCTGAGTCATACCTTACTGACATGGTCAAATCAAAGCCCAATCCTAACAGGTAATTTAATCAATACATGTCAACTGAATCTAATGCATTCAAAGGATATCACAGTCAGAGCAATAGATTAGTTTACAAGCATAATCTTTTTTTTTTTGATTCATAAAAATAATCTCAAACTGTCACAGTGTCCAAACGCAGATTGGTTATGAAGCAAAAGTTGAAACCAATTTAAAAGATAACTGCTATTGAACATGTAAACTTTGTGAAGGTGGTTGCTAAGTGTTTCATTACTATTTTGCTTTTGAAAATTTTTTCAGGAAGTATGGTCTTATTGATAATTTAAGTTTCATTGCTAAAATAATAGGGAATGACTATACTACTTTTTTGCAGAAATATTAAGTGGACAAGCCTGGAAGTTTTTTGTGTACTTTATATGTGTAGCACTCTTAATTTTTATTAACTATTCCTTTGAAACTCTAGTGCCTTAATGTTATTCTGAAATGGCGATTTCAAGGAAGGAGTGAATATTATTTTATGAGATCTTATAACCATCTTGCTGATTAAAAATGTGGTCCATTAACTAACGCTGGGCCCTTTATAGAATCATAGAGGAGAAAAAACTTATATGCTTATATTGTCCAATTATCTAAGTAATGCTTCAGCTCTCTACTACAGTTTCATCAAATGTGTGTGCATGACCAGGAAACTCAAATCTACAGGATCATTTCCTTTTCTTTGATTTAACTTTTTGTTCATTTGTAGAGGTCATTTTATACTGGAATTATATGACCTATTAGGCAGTAGTTAGAAGTATTTTGTATTATTAGTGATATAGTTCCTCACTTCTTAATCATCTGCAATTTATATTTCATTTTAATAATTGATTAATTAATTTTTAATTATTCATAGACTTCAAATGACTCTGTAAAAATTTAATTTTTATAATTGTTACTATTCATTACTTTAGGGTGTTCTACAGGATTTCTAAGTGACATACTCCTAAAAATAGCTCAAAATATGAGTTTAGATTTAAAAATCATCAGTACAGTCAATAATATAAAATAGTAGTAGGAATCCCTAATCCTTCATTTATTTATATGGTGGTTAACTTGCATCTTTAAAATGAAGGGACAATAGCACAGAAAGTATAATTACAAGTCTCCTTTACATATTTTAGCAAAATATGACTTAGACCCTCTTGTATACACATGCGTACGTTGGAGATACTGTGGTTACTACTATATCTATTATTGAAAAAATGCAAAATAAATATAATACAGTAAATAGCATATTCTTAAGAGAGCCAGCAGCTCATGTAACAGACATTGCATGCACAACTCTTATTTCTAAGGGAGAGATTATGAGGCATAATTATTTTTAATTAATTCATAAAACTTTACACATGGTAAGGAGATTTGCCCTTCAACATACATTTTTGAAAGTTCCTTTTGTTTTGTTTATTTCTTTTGTGTTTTGCTTTACATTGTTTAGTTTATCATGTTATTTTTTAGCATTTAATAAAATGGGATTATTTAGTTTTTTTTCAAATTATAGAAATGGTAAATTTTGAACTTGGATAATAAAAGGGAATAGTAGCAATAAATATTAAAATTAATGAAAGTTTCACAATATAGAGAAAATAGATTTTTATTCTACTGCTGTGTATTTTTTGCGAGTTTGAGGCTCACCATTCAGACAACCCATTATGTCTTCAGTATAAGTTAAAACACAAGTAAAATCAACACAGCAGCAAAATTTGATTAGATGTCAGAAAGTTTTATTGAATCAATTTCATGAAATGCGGGAGAGTCCCATCACCACAAGGTAAAGAGAAATTCTGCTCAACAAAGAGAACAACAGGATTTTATAGATGGGACAGGGGGGTACATTTGGACAAAATCTTCATTGGTTAATGCAGAATACATTCCCTAAAATGGTTAGTGCAGGCAGTTGCTTAGTAATGAGAAATTTAGCAAGCATAAGAATAGGGAGTTGATGATAGCTGATTTAAATTATGTTTTCCGGATGAGCCAGGCATTTACAGGGACTAGAAACCAAGATTTTAGCTTTGTTGACATGGGGCTTTGCACAGGCACCTCCAGTTGGGCTTACTAGATTTCCGTATTCGAATACTACTTTGTTATTTCTTAAGCACTTTGTCTTACAGGTGTCTATTGTTGCATAACTTCATGTCAAAAATGAAGATATACATCAGCAAAATGGCTTTTAGCATTTTATTGCTTGAATTTTCTAAGCTTTATGTAATGGTATTCAGTCACTAAATTTAAACACATTTAAGTTGTTTCCAACGTTTTTGGCAAGCTCATGCTTGCATGTAGTTCTTTGCATACATTTAACTGGCGTCCTTAGAATGGATTTTTAGACATGCAATTGCTCTGCCAAAGAGGATGTGGATATTAAAGCTCATATCCATTACCAAACTGACTTCCAGAAGGATTTATCACTTTATATTCCCAATAAGAGCATGAGAGTATTATACCTATTTTTCCAGTCATTTATCAATACTGTTAATTTTGTTATTTATTTTCCGCTTTGCTAATCTGAAAAGTGTTTATATCTCTCTTCATTTTACCTCCTTCAATAAATACTAAGAGAGACATTCCTTCCCTATATTCTTGGCCATTGCATAAGTCAGGGTCCTTAACGGGAAGGCAAAACAGAAAACATCTGGTTATTCATTACTGGTCACCTAGTCATAGGTATGGATTAAGGGAATATGAGACACTTTAATAATGTGAACAACATGATCATAAACTTGTGCCAACAAGTCTTGTCATAAGTAAATCACTTCCTCTACAAAAAAGAAGTCTTGTGGCTTGTGACTTGTGGTAGAATTCAGGATTAGTTGGTATCAATAACACCTAGTTCACACAGGGTAGTTTAGGCCACAAAATTTTTGTTTCCTATAGTCTTGTGTTCATCCAGCATCAAGGCCCACTAGTAAGCTCAGATGAGTTTCCCAAACAGGCAATTGCACAGAACTTAATGCTAAAACCTTATGAATCTCTGCTGTAAGTTCAGAGGTAGCTTCAGATCACATATACCATTTCCAAGTACCAGAAACACCCTGACAGTCATTGGATCTTTTGTACCATAAGCGGAAAATTACAAAACTGCCTAGTCTTCAGCCTTGAACAACTGAAAAGCTTTTTCTTAGTCTTGAAACTTTCAAATCTGCAGCCTTGTAGCACTCTCCCTAAGTAATTTGGTGCAGCAAAATGAAATATAAATAATTGCTTCTGAAATTCCTAGAAACTTGCCAAGAGTTGGGTCTCTCTTAATAATTGGAAGTGGAAAGTGAAAACGCTTCTCTCTCATATTGAATGGTATATTTCAGTCTGCCTCAAACTACTGGTCCGAGAAAAATGAAGTTAATTTATAATATTCATTTCCACCATCTAGCACACAAGTGTTTTGACATGGCGTAAATCTACCTGCTTCTATTTACTATTTAAGTCCTATCAGCATACAATAGATTTAGTAGACTAATGTCATGTCTTGTAGTCTAAAGAGACAATGTGTGTCCTTATTTGCATTGGGGGCCAGAGAGTGGGTATAGCCCTGAGGCAGGTCAGTGAAAGAACACTATATTTCCTCCCAGGTGGAAACACACTATTTCTGGTATTCTGTTTACTGGAATAGAAAAAAATCTTTTTTCATATTCATCACTCCATTCAGGATGTCAGGGATTTTATTTAAGTTATGCCAGTAATCAGACTGCAAATGGAATATTATCTGCAATCAGACACTTACTTGATAAATTTTATGATAATCCACTGAAATTTTCCATGGTCATTTTTCTTGTACATAGTCCAAAAATTTAATTAATTGGAGATGTGTTAAAAACATTTATTCTTTTATATTTTATGTTTGATAATGCATCTTCCCAATCCATTTCCCTACCTAAGGATGTGGAATTTCTTTTGGAAAACTGGTTTTTGTTGTTGTTGTTTCTTTTTTTTTTTTTTCTATGGGGAAGAGCTTCATGGAATTCTATCTAGCATTTCTTGACAAAATAGTTGGGTTTTTTTGTTTGTTTTTTGCTTTTTTAAAAATATACTTTTTATTATTTAAAAAAATACTTAGATTACATAAAATGCTGCATAAAAAATATAAGGGATTCCCATATACCCCATTCCCCACATCTCCCACTTTTCTTCACATTAACAACTTCTTTCATTAGTGTGGTACATTCATTGCAATTGATGAACACATTTTGGTGCATTGCCACTCAGCATGGATTATACTTTACATTGTAGTTTACACTCCCTCCCACTCAATTCTGTAGGTATGGCAGGGTATATAATGACCTGTATCTGTTGTTGCAGTGTCATTCAAGACAATTCCAAGTCCTGAAAATGCCACTGTGTTATACCTCTTTTTCCCTCTCCCTGACTTCAGCACCTCCAGTGGCCACTGTCTCCACATCCATGATATAATTTCTTCCATTGCTAGAATCACAATAAGTCTATAGTAGAATACCAGTAAGCGTGAGCTCTATGGGAACTTTTCCAGTTTCTGGAGAGGTTTGTGGCCTCATTGTGTTGATCACGATGTGAAATTAGATCATAAGTCCATTTTAACACTCAAGTATCTCCTTTCTGGCCAGTAGATAATAAAAACATTTGGATCCTTACATACTTTCATAAGTTTGAAGCTCTTATGTACAGTTCTCAAAATGTTTGGGTATTTATCTCTCCCTAGTGCAAAGTTAACATAGTAAATGTCTAGAGTTTCATTTAGACAAGCTAGGAGGAAAATATTTGTCTTGTTAGCAGGATTATTCCTCCGTGTACAAAAATAATTCATCATTCAATAGTCCCTTAGCCTTGAATTGTTCCAGGTCTAGAATTTGAGTTAGTAACCAGAACTTTCTGTTGCAGTAGAGCAAGACCTTTCTCTGCCTGATCAACAGCAAGGGTTTTAAATTGCACAATTCATGTGGACCTTAGAGTGCTATACATGTATATAGTTCTAGAGATTCCATGAATAATTAACTATTCAAAAATAGTCCTTTGTAGCACCACTATTTTTATTTTTTCTAATTATGAAAGATTTATGTTTAAAGAAAAATGATGTAGAAAATACAGTTTCTAAAAATGCCTCTTCCTTTAGTTCTCCCTATTATTAACACTTAGCATTATTGCGATACCTTTGTCATAATTGATGAACAAGTAGTATAATTGTACTATTAGCCATAGTCCATGGTTTACATGACAATTGTGTTATACCATCCTGTTGTTTTTAAATCCTAGGAACATATATACAAACTAAAATTTACCTATGAATCACATTAAAATATATAATTCAGTGGTGTTAATTACAATCATAATACCATAAACACCATTCATTACCAGAGTATTAGTTGTGCATTCTCTACCCCTCTCCCAGCCTCTGGAAACCTGTATTCTAGTTTCTGGCTCTATGAATTTGCTTATTCTAATTGCTTCATGTCAGAGAGATCACACAATATTTACCCTTTTGTGTCTGGCTTATTTCACTCTATATGATGTCTTCAAGGTTCATCTGCGATATTGCAGGTATCAGAACTTTATTCTTTTAAAAGGTTGCATAATATTCCATTGTATCTATATGCCACATTTTATTTATCCATTCATCAGTTGGTGGACATTTGGGTTGCTTCCATCTTTTGGCAATTGTGAATAATGCCACTATGAACATAAGTGTACAAATATCTGTGTTAGTTTCTGCTTTCAATACTTAAGGGATATACCCAGAACTGGGATTGCAAGGTCATACAGTAATTCTATATTAACCTGAAGAACTGGCAAACTGTTTTCCACAGAAGTTACACCATTTTATATTCCCACCAACTGTGAGTGAGTGTTCCTATTTCTCATTATCCTCTCTAACACTTATTTTCTATTTTCTTTAAAAAAATAATAGTCATTCTAGTGTGTGTGAAATGCTATTTCATTGTGTTTTTGTTATACATTTACCTAATGGCTAATAATGTTGAGTATTTTTTATGTACTTATTAGCCATTTTTATCTTTTATTTGCAGAATTGTTTATACAAATATTTTGCCCATTTTTACATTAGATTGTTTATCTTGCTTTTCTTAAGTTGTAGGATTTCTTTATACATTCTAGATATTAAACCCTACTGGATATGTAGTTTAACAAATATTTTCTCCCATTGTATTGGTTGTCTTTTTAATTTCATTATAAAGTCCTTGGGGGCACAAAAGTTTTTATTTTGATGAAGACTGTAATGGTTTGACAGTTTTATCTAATTATGAATTCCAAAAATATAAATTGAATCATGCTTGTAAACTGATCTGTTCATCTGGGCATGATTGGGTTATGATTAGGGCATTGACTGGGCTGCCAGTAGGGCATTGAGCCCCACCCCTCAGTGGGTGTGGTCTCAAGTATAAAGGGCAAGGCCAAAGACAAAGGGAGCAGATTTGAGAAGCAGATTTTTGAGAAGCAGTTCTGATGTTGGAGAGGGCCATTCGCCTGATAGGCTACAGCTGACCTTGTGGAAGAAGCTCTAAGCCCAGAGAGAAACACAGCCCTGGCAGGAGAGGAACCCAACGGCCTGAGCCCTAGCAGACGTCGGCAGCTGTCTTGCTCCAGCACGTGGACTTTGGTGAGAGAAGAAACTTATGCTTTGTGGCCTGGTAACTGTAAACTTCTACCCCGAATAAATACCCTTTGTAAAGACCAACCAATTTTTGGTATGTTTTGCAAAGGCACCTCTTTGAGTAATCCAATGACCAATTGTCTAATATTTCTTGTGTTGTTGTGCTTTTGGCATAAAGCCTAAGAAATCATTGCCTAACAAGGTTCTGAAGATGCTTCTATCTATGTTTTGTTCTAGGAATTTTATACTTTGGATTCTGATATTTAGGTTTTTTATCAATTTTGAGTTAATTTCTTTATATGGAATGAAGTAGGTTCATTCTTTTGCTTGTGGGTAGCTAGTGTTTTCAGTTCCATTTCTTGGAGACTAGTACTTCCCCAATGAGTGGACCTGGTATCCTTGTCAAATTCAACTGGCCATAGACGTGAAAGTTTATTTCTGATCTCTCAGTTAGATTCCATTGACCTTAATCTGTCCTTATTCCAGAACACAATGTTTTGAATGCTATAATTTTGTAATAAGTTTTAAAATCAGGAAGTGTGAGTGCTCTAACTTTGTTCTTCTTTGTCTACATGGTTTTGGCTATTAAGGTACCATTAAACTTCCATATGAATTGATGATTGGCTTTTCCATTTCTACAAAGAAAGCAGTGAAATTTTGAATAGGATTGCATGGCATCTGTAAATCACTTCGGGTGGCTTTAACATCTTAATAATAATTAGGCCTCCAATCCATGAAAAAAGACTGTCCTTTCACTTATTTAGGTCTTATTTGATTTCCTTTACAATGTTTTGTAGTTTCCCATATACAAGTATTTTGAATACTTGGTTAACATTATTAATCCTAGATATTTGATTTTTTAGGTACTATTGTAAATGAATATTTCTTCTTGATTACCTCTTCAGGTTGCTTATTAGAGAGTTGTGTGTTTAGAGAAAAATGATGCATAAAATACAGGATTTCCCATATATCACACCACCATGAACACCTTGCATTAGTCTTTGCTACCTTGTCAAAAATAAGTTGAGGGATAATTTCTGAGTTTTCAGTTCTATTCCATTGGTCTATATGTCTGTCCTTGTGCCGGTACTATGCTGTTTTGACTCCTGTGGCTTTTTAAATAAATTTTCAGATTGGGATGTATGAGTGCTCCAATTTCATTCATTTTTTTTTCAAGATAACTTTAGCTATTTAGCACTACTTTCCCTTCCACATAATTTTGGTGATTGGCTTCTCCATTTCTGTGAAGAAGGCTGTTGGAATTTTTTTCGAGGGCGTGGATTGCATTGAATCTATGATTTGTTTTTTGTAATATTGACATCTTAACGATATTTAATGTTCCAATTCATGAACGTGGATATCCTTCCATATTAGGTCTTCTTTAATTTCTATTAATAATGTTTTCTTTTTTAGTTTTCTGTGTACAAGTCCTTTACATACTTGGTTAGATTTATTCCTAGATATTTGATTCTTTTAGTCACTATTTTAAATGGAATATTTTTCTTGACGTTGTCTTCCAACTGTTAATTGCTTGGATGTAGATAAACTACTGATTTTTTGGATGTTGATCTTGTTCCCTGCCACTTTGCTGAATTCATTTATTAACTCTAGGAACTTTGTTGTGGATTTTTAAAGACTTTCTGTATATAGGATAATTCATCTCCAAGTAGGGAATATTTTACTTCTTCCTTTCCACTTTGATTGTCTTTTATTTCTTTTTCTTGCCTCATTGCTTAGTTAGAACTCCAGTAAAGTGCTGAATAACAGTGGTGCCAGTAGGCATTCTTGTCTTTTCCCAAATCTTAGGGTGTAAGCTTTCAGTCTTTCACCATTATGTAAGATGTTAGTTGTAAGCTTTTCATATATGCCCTTAACTATGTTGAGAAGTTTCCTTCTATTCTTAATGTTATAAATGTTTTTATAAATAAAGGATGCTGTATTTTTATCAGATGCCTTTTCTGCATTAATGAAGATGATCATATAGTTTTTTTCCCTTCATTTTTGTAAATGTGATATATTACATTAATTGAATTTTCTTGTGTTGAACCACCCTTGGACAACTGGGAGAAAACCCACTTGATCATGGTTGTATAATTCTTTAATGTTCCATTGGATTTGATTTGCTGTATTTTCTAGAGGACTTTTTTTGCACATATATTCACAAGAGATATTTGTCTGTAGTTTCTTTCCTTGTGGTATCTTTATCTTGTTTTGGTATGAGGGTTTTCTTGACCTCGAAGAATGAATTAGGGAATGTTCTCTCCTCTTTAATTTGTTGAAAGAGTGTGAGTAGAATTCTACTTGTCTTTTTGGAATGTTTCCCTTGTTAAGCCCTCATTACTGGGTTTTCTTTTTTTGGAGGTTTTTGATTACAGATTAAATCTCTTTACTAGTAATTGTTTTATTGAGACCTACTATTTCTACTTGAATCAATGTAGGTAGTTTGTGTATTTCTAAGAATTCATCCACTTCATCTAGATTATCTCATTTATTGGCATACAGTTGTTCATAGTATTCACTTATAGTCCTTTTATTTCAGCGGGGTTGGTAGTAATGTCTCCCTTTTCATTTCTGATGTTCATTATTTCTAACCTCTCTCTTTTTTACTCTGCCATTCTGACTAAAGATTATTTGATTTTATTGATATTTTCAAAGAGCCAACTTTTGGTTTTGTTGGTTCTGTTTTTTTTTTCTTCATCATTTATCTCTGCTCTAATCTTTGATTATTTCCTTCCTTATTCTTGCATTGGTTTTAGTTTGCTTTTTTTCCTAATTCTTCCAGTTTTGAAGTTAGATTTCTTACTTTTTAGTGTAAGCATTTAGAGCTATAAGTTTCTTTCTCAGCACTGATTTCACTGCATCCTATAAATTTTGTTATGCTGTATTTTCATTTTTATTTGCTTTAAGGTATTTACTCTCTAACCCATTGGTTATTTAAGATTATGTTGTTTAATTTATGCATATTTATGAATTTTCCATTTCTCCCTCTGTTACTGATTTCTATTCTCATTCCATTGTGGTCAGAGAATGTATATTGCCTGATTTCAATATTTGTGAATTTATTTAAATGTGTTTTGCAAGTCAACATGTATTGTTTTCTAGCGAATGACTCATGTGCACTCAAGAAGAATGTGCTTTCTTTTGGCATTGGATGCAGTGTCTTATATATGTCTATTAGGTCTAAATGGTTTCTTGTATCATTCAAATCTTGTACTTCCTTAATGATCTTCTGAATAGATGTTCTATCCATTATTGAGAGTGGTGTGTTAAAGTCACCTACTATTGGGACCAGCTGTATAGCCCAGTGGATAGGGCACCTTTTTACCACATGGGAGGCCCTGGGTTCGGTCACCAGGGCATCTCCAGGCGGGCGGATGGCTTGAGAAGCAAAAGCCACTGAGGTGGGGCAGAGCCGCCACAGGCAGGGCAAAGCCAACACAGGCAGGGCACAGCCACTACGGGCAGAGCAGAGTCCCCTGCAAGTGGAGTGGAGCCGCCTGCGGGCAGGTCAGAGCCACCCGCAAGCGGGGCAAGCCGCCTGCGAGTGGGCAAGGCCACCGCTCACAGGTGAAGCTGACTTGGTGCATCACCACAGCAGGGTGGGGTAGGGGGGAGACAAAAAGCAGAAAATAAAAAATAAATCTTTAAAAAAAAAAGCCACCTACTATTAATGTAGAAACTTCAACTTCTCCCTTTAAATGTCTCAGTATTTTCTTCATATATTTTGGTGCACTACTGTTAGGAGCATATGTATTTATAATTGTTACATATTTCCTTTCAATTGTCCCCTTATCAGTATGTAATGGCCATCTTTGTCCCTTGTAATTGTTTGCGACTTAAAGTATATTTTACCCAATATTACTATAGCCATCCCAGCTCTTTTGGTTATAAGTTGCATGGTATTTATATTTCCACCTTTTCACCCTTGAACTTACTTGTACCTTTGACTTTAAGGTGAGACTCTTGCAGACAGTGTAGAGTTGGATCATGCTTTTTTCCCATTCTGCCAATATCTGCCTTTTGACTGGAGAGTTTAATCCATTTACATTTAAAGTCACTACTTACAATATGGGACTTTCTTCTGCCATTTTGCTATTTAGCCTTTGTAAGTATTATATCCTTTTTACCTCACTTCCTTTAAAACCTAATTTTATATTTATTTGCTTTCATGGGTTGTGCCATATTGAGCACCTTCTCATTTCTATCTGGATATATTTTTGTGTGTTTTCCTTGTGGTTACCATGGGGTTAAAATTTAACATTCTAAATATGTACCAATCATATTTGGTTTGATGTCCACTTAACTTCAATAATCTGCACATGTATTTTTCCTATATCCATCTGTTCCCCCACCATTTTTTTGTGTTTGTTACCACTTATATCTTTGTACATTGTGTATCCAGAAACCATTGATTTATAATTACTTTTTATGCATTTACATTTTATTACTGTAATTTATCAGCCTCTTGCTTTTGCTCTTCAATGGAGTGTAGTGTTCTTCTGGCCTCTGGTGTTTCAAAGTAGTTGTTTTAGAAAGTTCTTTCCTGTTTCATAGTTGTTTTGTGGGAGGACTGGTTCCTGTAACCCTACTCTGCCATCTCTCCCAAAAGAGAAACACCACTGAATTCTGTGCAGTGATATTGTATTCTGCCATTTTTGATGAATTATTTTATTAGCTCCAGTACTTTGTTGTGGATTTTTAAGGACTTTCTATATATAGCATCATGCCACCTGCAAATAAAGAACATTATACTTCTTCCTTTCCAAATTTGATGGCTTTTAAAAATTTCTTTCCATGCCTAATTGCTCTGATTAGAACTTTTAGTACAATTAGGAATAACAGTGGTGACAGTAAGCATGCTAGTCTTGCTCCTAGTCTTAGAGAGAAAAGCTTTCAGTCTTTCACTTTTGCATATGATGTTAGCTGTGGGTTCTTCATATATTTCTTTATCATGTTAAGGAAGTTTCCTTGTCTTTCTCATTTTCTGAGTCTTTTTATCAAGAAGAGATGCTGGGTTTTTATTTTTTTTTATTTTTTGGATTTTTTCTGTATCAATTGGAATGATCATGTCTTTTAAAAAAATCTTTTGTTTTATTAATGTCACTTATTACATTAAATGATTTTCTTCTATTGAACCAACCTTGCATACGTGGTATAAATCCCACTTTATTACAGTCTATAATTCTTTTAATGTGCTTTTGGATTTAGTGTGCTAGGTATTTTGTTGAACATTTTTGCACCTGCATTCATAAGGTATACCAGTATGTAATTTTTTTTTCTGTCTTATCTTTATCTGGCTTTTGCAATAGAGTGATGTTGGCAGAATCACTATTAATTGTAGAAATCACATCTTTTTTTTTTTTAAAGATTTATTTATTATTTATTACATA
>PVKH010007042.1:0-20525 GCA_004027955.1 Chaetophractus vellerosus | reverse complement strand
AGCCAACAATTCTACTTGTGGGATATAGCTGATAGAAATATGCCCACTGTGTACAAAGATGTATATATAAAGTGTTTTATGCCACATTGTTTATTAAAGAGAAAAATTGTATGTATCCTAATGACTATCCCCATGGAAGTTATTTAATAAATTATCTTTCTTCCATTCTGCAAAAATTATGCAACAGTTAAAAAAGAACGAGGTAGTGTAAATATCCTGATAGGAAAAAATACCTTCAAGTTCTATTATTAAGTAAATAAAAGCATGCTACAAGTTAGTACGTTTTATTTAGAAATAAATGCAATGTTAATATTTACACATATATTATGTAAATTCATGGAAAGTTAGTTGAGTCTATGTCTCCCCAAACTCAACACCACTTATAGCTGGGAATTGGTAGGGGGTGTGGGGAGAAGTGCTGTTTAATGGACATGGGCCTGGAAGGGGTATGTTAAAGTAAAAAAAAAAAAAAAAAATGAAGGAGCGTATAAAAAACACAAATAACAAGAAGACATGGGTTTTTGTCAGTGAGGTTATAATGTAGAACAGGTGATAAAACAATTTCTAAAAACTTATTTATGCAAATATCTATTTACTTCTACATCTATAACTTTCAATTTGGGATTACTATGCTGATTAAGTGAAATAATGCACGTAAAGGACTTAAAAAGTGCCTGGCACATCGTAAACCTTCTAAAATATTTGCAATTATATATACCTATGCCCATATATATATGTATACTTATATATATATATACACACACACACACATCTTATTCATTAAATGCTATTGACTAAGAATTGACATTTTTTCCTGGGTATCAGTACAATTCTGTACTACTTGCTGCCATCTAATATTTTCCTTGCTCATATATTTATCTCTGATAGTCTGTTTCTCCCTGCTACAATGAAGCTCAATAATTGTTGGCAGTTGTTTTGTTCCATACTATTTCCCCACTGTTTGGAACACGGATTGGCATACACTATGAATGTAATAAATATTCATTGAATCATATTTTCTTTCTGTCAGCGCTTATGTCTTGTACTCATTAAAGTATTCCGCATTATAGTAAATGCTTGAATGGTAATCCCTAACTACTTCCCAAGCAAACATTTGAAAATAGGAACTTTATATTTCATATGTGAATTTTTTTGTGGTCACTAATATCTCGAGTTGCTAAAAGCCAGGTTTGACTATACTCAAAAATTAGCAAAAGCAAACTTTATTAGCTGTTTTACGGAAACAGAAAATAAATGAATGTTTTGAACAGATGTAAAATTGTTTTTCTGTGAACCCTCTCCCCCATGGGAATGAGCAAAACAAAATTTAATTGGCCCACAGAATAACAATTAACATTTGTGCTTGCCAAGTACAGGAAGGCATCATTAAGGAAAAGAAGTTTTTCCACAACTTTCCAATAGAAACTATCTAGATTGACCAGAGGGAAATATAATAATAGCAGCTGGCAATGTCTGTTTGAATGAGTACCCGAAGGTTTTACTTTTCTCCTCTCTTGGAAAAAAAATCAGTTGTCAAGGTTAGTTTTGTGAAGGCAAGAGCAAATATGGGTCAAGCAAAAGGCTTCTAAACTTTAATTTCTTCTTGAAAAAAGTCTGAAAAGTGACTGTGGTTGTATTCTAGACAACATAGTTGGTTATGTGAGTCATAGGCTCTTGGGGATCAATGATTGCAATACCTTGGAATCCGTAATTACAGACGTTAGGAAAGTTGAAGGTAGTCTTATGTGCACACATTCCATGTGCGCCTTTTTCTTTTGGGACATTTATCCTTTACTAATTAATTGATAAAAATGCTTAGTGCATTGGGTTGTTATTTCCTTAATACTCATGTTGTAAATACTTTAAGTGAATTTGTTTTCTGTATGTATGGTATGTTATTCATTTTCTATTCAAAATGTTTTAATTTTTATGCAAACCATGTAATTTATTTTGTTGTTGTTCTGGCTTCTGGCTTAGGTTCTATTTCAGATAAACCATTCTGAACCCAAAATATTTAAAGTAATGAGATATATTTCTGTCTATTGATTTTATGGTTTGTTTAATATAATTAAACATTTGAGAAATCTAGAATTCACTTTAGTGTGCAGTGAGGGGTAGTGACCAGATATTTTCAAAATAGTTTACATTTTTTACAATAATGTTTTAAAAATATATTAATTAAATACTAAATTTAAATTCCACCTTTATTAATTTACTAAACTGATATTCATATTTGAGTCTTCATATGAACTGGTTATTCCATTTATTTGATCTCTCTCTCAAGCATACTATTTTAATATTTATCACAGTAAATCCTTTCTACCCCATTGCCTTATTTTCAGAATTCTCCTGGCTATTCTTTCATCTTTATTCTTCCATAAAGATATATACATATATTTCCTTTATTAGAGAAGTTGTGGGTTTGCAGAATGACCATGCACAAAATACAGGAAGCCCACACACCACTCCACCAACTTGAATTGGTGTGGAACATTTGTTACAATTGATGGTAGCACTTTTTAATAGTTGTCCTATTTATTGAAGTACATGGTTTAACTTAGAGTTCACTGCTTGTGTAGTATAGTTCCGTGGCTTTATTTTGAAAAAAAATTATTCTGTTACCACATATATAAAATCTAATATTTCCCCCTTTATCATATTCAGATGTATATTTCAGTGCTGTTAATTTTGTTCACAATGTTGTGTTACTATCACCACCATCCATTACCAAAACATTTCCATAATTCCATATAGGAACTCTGTACATTTTAATCCTCAATTCCCTATTGCCTAGTAACCCCATCTCTGGTAACCTAATATTCTAGATTATGACTTTATGAATTTGTTTATTCTAATTGTTTCAAATCAGTGAGATCATGGAATATTTGTCTTTTTGTGCCTGGCCTATTTCACTCAACATAAGATCCTCAAGTTTTAGCCAAGTTTTTGCATGTGTCAATACTTTATTCCTTCTTACATTTGAATTGCATGCTATTGTACATATATACCACATTTCATTTATCCATTCATCTGTGGATGGACACCTGGGTTGCTTTTATCTTTTGGCAATTGTGAATAATGCCACTGTGAAAATCAGTGTGCAAATATCTGTTTGAGTCCCTACTTTCAATTCTTTTGGGTATATATTTAGTAGTGGGATTGCCAGGTGTGATGGTTTGAATTTTGTGTGTAAAAGATTATGTTCTAGAAGTAATCCAGTACATGGGTGTGGGGTCCTTTGATTGCATCAAATTCAGTTAAGGACCTTGGATTAGATCAATTGATTGGATCACTTTAGAGCTTTTGATTAGAGTACACCAGTGCGGCATGATCCAGGATGGGTCTCTGCACTCTTACTGGGGTCTTATATAAACAGAACTGAAAGCAGAAACATACAAAGAGGAGGAGATTGACATTTGTGAAAGAGAAGATTCCATGTTCTCCTACAGCTTCAGAAAGACAGAGAAGACACAGAGGCTCAAGGAGACATGGCCCAGGGAGGAATGCCTGATCAGAAAGTAGAGAGAGCCCTGCAGACCTGACATCTTGCCTTGTCATGTGGCAGGACTTTAGGATCTGCTAGCAGCTGATCTTTGGTGAGAAAGCATCTCTGATGATGCCTTGATTTGGACATTTTTGCAGCCTCAGAACTATAAGCTTTTCCCCCAGTTCTGGTATTTTTTGCATTGGAAGCCTTTGGCAAAATAAGACACTGGGTCATATGGTAGTTCTATACTTAACTTTCTGATTAGCCGCTGAACTGTCTTCCACAGTGGCTGCACCATTTTACCTTGCCACCAGAAATGAATGACCATATATTTTTTAAAAATAATCACTTTTAAAAATAATTATTTTCTAATACTTTCTCATTGTAAACATTTTAAACAGAATATAGACTAAAATATGATCATTTCTTCTTACTATTTCCCTTATTTCTACTCTTCTCCCCAGAAATAATGATGATTAACACATTTGAGTGGATGTTTCTAGAACATTTTATTCATTAATTAAATGTATATGTTTATGTACACATTTTAACTTAAAAGGAATTACACAGTTAATATTGTTTTATGGCATTTTTTACTTTGTATTTCTGAGAGACTTGTCTATATCAACACACGGTGTTTTTTTCATTGTTTTAAGATTATTTTAATCAATATATATGTTTTATTGAGCGATGTTTTTATCAGTCCCAAGTGATATACATTTATATTATTTCTATATTTTTTTGCCATGACATGCGAGCCTATTTATAATGGAATCACTATTGTACAAACATCTTTTTTCACTTCTGCATTTCTTTTAGATTCTTAGGGATGGAATTGTGAGCCATAGGGTATGGACATTTGAAAAACAGCCAAATTGCCTTCCAAAAGGCTTTAGACATTTACATTCTTATGAAAAATACCATTTTTTTTTTTTGCTAATATAGTGGATTTCTGTAACAATAGTTGTTGCTTCAGAGGCCAATCATTGAGAAAATTAGATTGAAGTGAGCCATTATGACGTATAAAAGCAACTTCAAATAGAAGAGAGAATAGAATTAATGTACTTCAAATTACTGGGGGGTGGGGTGAGGGTGGGAAGAGGTAACTTAGCAAACACAGACCATACATCAAAAATAGAGTATAAAGGACATTTCAGAAGCAAAAATTCAATAAGACAAAAATAAAACCAAGTATTTTCACCCTTTTAGTAAGTGTAAATGGGGTACCCATCTATTAAAAAGGAAAAAGAAATATTACATCCACAGACTACCCCTTTCAGCCATAATCACATTTATAATCAGCAGTGTTCATTATACTCACTATAATGTATGTATTACCATCAACTATATTCATTTCCACACATTTACAATAAACCTTATTAATAATTCTATACACATCAAGCATCAACTCTCATAAGGGACAAAAATAGGAAGTACAAGATTTTCCCAATCTCTCATCTTTTCTCATAACTTTTATTACAGTGCTTTTCGTCTGTTTTCTCTGCTATTTCCTGAAACCCATCCTGCTTGTGCTTGACTTGATTTTCTAAATGTCAGATCTGCTCTCTAAATTCTAAATTGGTTTTAACGCATTGTATGGCTTTATTTTCCTCCTTAATTTCTTACCTTAACTCTGCTAAGGAAATAGTGTCTAATCTTTATCTCTTTCATATAATGCAAGGTTTTAAAAAATCTTCTTTAGAGTGAGAAGCAGTTATCTTAATGTCTGTCTCCAGATGAAAAATGTGTTTGTTTTTGTTCTCTTCATCTATTTTTGTTGAATAATTTTTGCATCATTCTAATGTAGGTTATTTTGCTGTCTTATCTTTGCATCATTTTATTCTGGTCTGCTATTTGCCACTAAATAGTATGGTACATTCTTGTGAATCCCTTTCCTGTTTATCTGAAAGTCATCATTTTACAAAAAATAGAGATGCCTAAGATCCGGCCTAGTACAATTAAATGTCAATTTCTAGGGATGGGCCTCGGGTGAGTCTATTATGCAATTGAGGTAGAAGGCTACATATTGTTGGTTTTTATTTTCTGTTCATCTGCTTGAGGGTGGCAAGGATAGAGATGGGTCCAAGGGAAGCTGAAGTTAAGAAACTAGCACAGTGTATCTTCTATTTGTTGAAACACTTACACCAGAGCCACTTCCAGGAATACCTACAGAAGTGTTTCAAATGCCATTAACTCTCCTTTGACATACATATTCCTATGCCCTGAGTTGACAATGTCCATAATATATATCAACAGATTTTTAATGCTGGAAGGAAACTTAATGGTCATATATCCCAACATTAGAAGCACAAAAGGGTTAAATTGGTTGACTAGGATACATAGAGAGGGTGAAGTATATGAGAAAGGATGTGACATGCCTGATACTGTTAGATGCTTTATCCACATGACCTCAATGAATATATTATAAGCATTCTCTGAGATATGTAGATGAAAATTATTGGTTGCCTATTCAGCATCCATTCCCTCTTTCTCCTTCCTAACAGCTTCCAGATTTTCCTTTAAGGAAACATTCCTCCCCAACCCTACCTCTAGTTTCAACATTCATCAAAAATCCCACCCCACTCCCAAAGTAATTAGGTTGCGAATGGGTAGGAAACCAGGTACAAGCCAAGCAGCACATAATCTTCTGGCTCTGCTGATTGTTTCAGAATGATCCTGTGAGAGCAAAGCTGAGGAGTTTTGCTAAGTACTTGTGGGAAGCAAGGCGCTCTCTCTCTCTCTCTCTCTCTCTCTCTCTCTCTCTCTCCCCCCCCCCCCCCCATACAATATGCTTGAAGAACCATATAACCTGGGTTGCTTCTGGCAGCCAGACTGTGACCATCAAAGAAGCCAGCATAAAGACAAAGCCCAGATAAAAAGATAGGAGAGAGCAAGACTATTGAAAAAAAATAGAATGTGAGCTGGGCACTTTCCACTTCTGGACTTTTCAGTTAAAATTAGCCAATACATTCCCTTTAGGGTATAAATTTTGAGTTGGGTTTTCTCTCCTTTGCAACCTAAAGCATCATACTTGAATGTGATCTATTACTACTGCTGTTTCATAGAAAAGGAAAGTGTCTGAGGCTGTACTGTGCTGTCCATCCGGTAGCCATTTGCTGTATGTTGCTATTTAAATTTAAATTAATTAGAATAACCTGAAATTAAACATTTGGTTCTTTAGTTGCACCAGCCAGTTGGAAAGTGTTCAATAGACACAAATGACTAATATTGATCTTACCGGGCAACAGAGATGTAGAACATATTCATTATCACAGAAAATTTTATTGGATGGCTGCTTGTGAGGGATTTAAGTTTTTTGTCCATAGTTACACAGTTAAATGGAAGAACTATTATTTGAACTTAGGTTTCTCCATTCCTACAGGGAGGGGTATTCTTTCTATCATACTGCATTAAGTCTCTATGAACAAGTTTCACTGATAATATATATTACTACTTAATAATATGGAACCACTTCCTTCATGTATACATAAGTCTTCTGTATTTAGAACATAAATGAATGGCCCACAAAGCACATCCTTTCGTGGCCTGACTTGCCACATCCATACTATGTAAATCTTCATCAATGTTATTTTCGAACTAAGCGTCTAGTACTTTTATCACCAATATTTGTATTGTTTGCTTTTACCCAAATTTATAACGATAATTAGACCTTTTCCTAATTCTTCCATTGTTACTGCTTTAATTTTTCTCAAGATTCTCTGAGGGCTTCCTTTCTCTTGTGAATGTGGTAAAAGTCTCTTTGCCTTTTTATTTTCAGATACTTGCACATCAGAAAGCTTTTCCCAAGGTATCTCAGCTCTCCTCTTGACAGAAACTGACATGAATAGAAAAATAGTACAAACTCCTCCATGCATATCTGAAAATGAATTTGACAAAGCTTATTAATACCAGTAGCCTTCTGGCCATTTTAAAGTCTAAGCTTTCTGTTCATCAGCAGTAAAGCTAATTTCTTCTTGATTTGCTTTTTAATAAATAACCTATTGGACATTTGAAGTTCTTGCTGGTTATCAAATTTAGAATTAATTGCACTGTATTTCTCCAGGCAGATTAATAAAGCCACCTAATTTCAGCAGAAATCTATACTAATGGACATTTTGTGACACTATTGGAAATAATACTGAACATAAATGAAAAAAAGATTGAGTCTCAAGCATGACTAAGTTCAGAGTCATGTTAACTAATGGATAGTGTGAGATTTTAATCTTCAAATGCAGTGAGATGGTTTAAAAATTCTTCCTTTATAAAAAATGGTTGATCTGGTTGCTTTTAAATAAATATAAAATGCAGACGTATATGTTATATAAAAACACACTTTTCTAAATCTTTTATTATGCCAGCTTTGCACATATTCTACCAAATATTTCTCTATATTACCTTTTAGCTTTGATAGAAAATGTACAATCTTGTATCACAGCAAATTGCATTAGGCATTGGTACTCAAATACAGGAAGTAACAGTAATGCTGGGTTTTAACCATGCTCTATTACTTTGGTATCATTGAGAGCTTGCTTCATTGAAAATGGTGTTTCCATAACGGAGAGCTCAATTAAGGTTAATTAGCAGAAAGGACTTGACATCAATGATTAATAAACTAACTACCATGCTAATGGATCCAAGCTCTTGAACCATGTATCCAACACCAGGTGTGATCTTGCCGGAATAATTAAGGTAATAAAGTGTCTTCTTTCTGTGCTTATTCAGCAGAAATAATCCCTGTGTGAGCCTTAGTTATATTTAAGATAATTTTGTCACTTATTTTTGAATGATAATGTTTACCTCCCATTATATTATCACAGTGAAATGATTACAAGGATGTATCAGGAATCATTGTTGTGAAAGATAATTTGTATGTATACATATACATATAAGAAAGGCCTCCTCTTGTCTCACATTTTTATGTTGCTTCATTTACAGGCCCCATTCTTCCTGCAGTACACCTTTATGTAATGCTGAGCCCCCAAATTAAAAAGACCCAATAGAAAACCTACATTCAGCAAAACACGTCTGAGTATATAGTTCTTAGATCACACAATCATGGAAACAAAATAAGGTCCATTCTTGGCAGTTTTAAATATCTTGGTGATTTTACTTTTATTTATTAATTATTGTTTCAAAGGTTTCTTTTTACCCTAGAAAGATTTTTTTCATCTGTCCTGGATCAAAATAGATTCTGAGAGATCCATAAAGGATTCAACCAAATCCATGTAGTAACGGAGAGGCAGTAGTAGTAAGAGCACAGCCCAGTAGGAAGAGGACCTATGACCTGTGAACTGTGGGCAAATCTCCTATGTAGCGTGTAGAGGGCAATAGTCTTGTTCACACTGTGTGCTCTCAACTTAGAACTGTTTGTAGTACATTGCAGGTGCTCAATAAATAATTATTGAATGAATGAACAAGTGAAGGAATGACAAGAGAGGATTCAACTAGGCTGTCTTCCAGCTCTAACTCTAATGACTTCTGTAGCAGCCCAACTGTGTCCCATGAAGGTGTTAATCATACTTAATATGATACCAGAAAATAGCTGACATTTCTGAACCTTCTTTTCTTTACCATAAAATGAATGATAATAAAACCTATTCAACAGGATTTTAAAAAGGAATCAATTTTTTAAATGCATGTGAAAACGCTCATCAATTTAAAAGAGCAATACCAATGTTAGTCATGTTTGAGCCATCTATCTGGATGCATCTTGCTTCATCATCCTACATTTCCTCACATTTTGGGACCTTGTGAAAGATGTCTTGCTGAAGAAAGGATTTTTAACTAGAGAAGATAGTACAGAGAAAGCAGAAACTTGGTGGGTTAAAAATGAAAATACAATAGTGAGAAATTAATTTTGTTGTGGCCAAATGAAAGTATTTATTCATTAAATAAATGTGTGCAAAATTTCTAGTACCAACATTGATATGTTTATACCACAACCAGATGTTCTCCTGATATCAGAATATATAAAAAATACTCCGAGGAGTCTAAGGGCAATTTTACCACTAATTTTCCCAACAAGAATCTTCCACTAACAAAAACCAACCAACAAACAAAAAAAGGTGGACTCCTTAACAATGCTTAAACTCCCTGCTTCTGTACCTGTCCCTCTCTGTCCCCATCTAGATCCTACACTTGAATTGAGTGCCATCTCTTCAGTGAATTATTTCCTAAATCCCTTATGTTGGAGGATATTTTCATTCCCCAAATGTCCAGAGCACTTGATGACACATGTCCAATGTTTTTTGAGAAGAGGAAAAGTTTTGGTAAGTAACTAGCCTGGTGTGATAGTTAATTCCATGTGTCAACTTGGCTAACCTATGATGTGTACTTGTTTGGTCAAGCATTTGCCTGCTTGTTACTATGAGGGTATTTTGAGATGCAATTTAAATCTATAACCAGTTGTTTGCATCTATGACCAACAAAGGATGTTACCATTAGGAATTTGGGGGGTATCCTTATCCAAGCAGTTGGATGTCTTAAAAGCCATAATTGAGGATTTCAGAGGTCAGAAGAATTTCTGCCTCTACTTCAGCATTGGCTCTTGCTAGAATTTCCAGCCAGCCAAAGCTTCCCCTGGGGAATTTTGACTAAGGACTTCAATATCATCTTTATTGGCACTTCCAGCCTGCAGATTGTTTCTCTGGAGAGCACTGACTAATACACCTGGTTTCTCTGCATAGCCTGAAGAACTTGTAGTGCCATGGCTGTTTTATTTCTTAAGCTTAATTGTATGCTTCAAAGACAGAAGTCATTACTCATACATTTATGTTGTCCCTCTCAAGTCATAACAGGGTTTATACTGCAGATACCTAATAAACACATGTTGAGTATTTGAGAATTCAACTCAAAACTATGATATGTCCAGAGCTAAGAGGGATATTACAGTTATCAGTAGGTTTCAGCAGTTTTCAACTTAATGTCTTTGGGCAGGGCATGCAGTTTCCACTTGACCAGTCCCCACCACTTTTGCCTGGCCCCACTTCCACATTCATTTGGTGCCTGAGTCATTTGCAGTTGTCATCCCAGATTGACACCCATGTGTCACTGTGCTCCAGAGGACTTTCTGGAGTGGCCTGAAGTGACAGTGACACCAAAGTGACACTGCCAGGCTTAACCTGCATGGCCTTATTTATTTGATCAATTTATTTTATTCTACTTATTTTATTTTTCAGAGCTCTTTCATTTTAATATTTTGCCTTTTCAAGTGACTTTTAACTTAATGATTCTTTTTGTATGCTAACCTGCTTCATGCGCCCAAATTAGGTTGTAATAAAGGCCAAGTGAACTGATTCAAAACTATAAATGGTACAGGGCTATTTGTGAATGCATGGCGCAAAGTTGTTTATAAAAGATTTGTCTGATGTATTACCCTGCAGAGATATTTTCATGATAATGCATAATGAATCTGGAATTGTGAATTGTTTAGGTATCAGTAATAAGCTAATAACAATGAAACCATTTTATAAGACTCTTAAATCATAATTGAATGGGAGCTTAACTCCACTCTGTGAAACATTCCTGCATCATGCTTTAAAACACTATCAAAGGCCCTCTAACTCCTAAGAAAATATTCCCATGTCATCACTTTGCCTTTTCATCCTTTCCATATGCTTAAAATCAAAATAAGTGATGCTTACAAGATAGAACTACTCTAGTCAAAAGCATTTAGTGAGGAGATGGGAGGGGGAGATAGAAAGGTTAATACAGGCCCATTTATTTAAAACGTGGAAAAGCTGTATGTGAACTTTGGTGTCTATTCCATAGTCTAATATGGATCTTGCCAAGAATCTATTTTATAGTTTAAACAATGCTATTACTTATCTGTATGTTTTCACACTTATTCAGTTATCTCCCAATTACATAAATTCCCTTCTTCTATATAATTTCTTAATCAATACAATTTAATATTTGTTTGAAGAGGCTAATTGAAAAATCCAAGCTAATGTATTTCTTTGCCCATGATGTGCAGAGCATTTCTTAGATTTATCACTTAAAAACAAGTAATTTAGTTGAAAACAAATTTGGTCTCCAGTCATTTTTTGAGGAAGCAGATGCAGTCTTTATCTGTTCATTACCATGTCATTATGCAGAAAAAGAAAAGATAAATAAGGTCATATTAGTGACAAAGTTAATATAGTTATAAAAATGAAAATATGGGAGTAAAGGAATGAATATATAAATAACTTAAAAAATACTTTTGAGGCTAAAACATGTTTGCAGACTAAAAAGAATAGAAGAGAAATCATTTTAGAGCTCTCTACTTTTTTTTTTTTTTAGGAGGTACCGGGAATTGAACCCAAAACCTCATACATGGAAAGCAGGTGCTCAACCACTGAGCTACACCTACTCGCTGTAGAGCACTTTACATTTAGCAGATCAATCAATGGGGAAAAAGTTGCAAGTAACACAATCCTACAGAATCCTGAACATCTTAAGGAAGTGAAAAGGAAACCCAACAAACCAGAAGCATAGCAAGAGATGAGAAGTAAAATGGACAAGTGACACCTGCTCTGCATAAAACCTTTGAAACATGAACATTATGAATATGGGCCACTTTTTTTCCATACACGTTTCTTGATGGAGGACTTTTTGCTATTGCACATAGATCATATATTTTCTTACATATCTATATAAAACACCAGTCCCCATATACTCTACCCTCTGACCCTGCTGTATCTTTTTAAATAGCACTTACCACCACCTCCTAACATGTATTTTTGTATGTTATCTAAATTTCTCCACTGGAATATAACCACCACAAGGGCATGGTTTGTTGTTGTGTCTCTAGTGCCTAAAACTGTGTCTTATACATTGTAGGGGCTAACTAAATATTTGTCAAAAGCACATGTATTGAAGTCCTGATATGCATTTGACTTGAATGGTTCTCTTTTTAATAATCCTACTATATAATAATTGACTTCCTTTGTTACTGAATGAAAGAATGAGACAAAATATATAATTGAATATAGCATTGAGCTTGGAAATGCAGAAATGTCTATCCATCGACTGACTTGACTTATCATAATTTAAGATAACCCATCCGAGCTTCTGGTTCACCTGAATTCTCCTTAGATTAACTCTGCAGCTGGAGAGTTAATCTAACCTGGAACTAGACTAATGATTGTAGGAAAGAAGCCCTTGACTAAGCTGAAGAGATAATTCAGTGTTTGATATATTTGGCTTCATTGTATGTAAAAGACATTTAGATCTTTAAACTACAAGAGCTATTTTTTTCCACATTTTTTCATGGTGTTGGATATATGAGAAAAATCAGGAAACAAAATTACAAGCTTAGCACTGAGAGATGATGGTTCTTTGCACACATTCAAGTGTGTGTGTGTGAGGGAAAGAAAGAGACAGACAGAGGCAGAGAGGCAGTGAGAGAGAGAGAAAGAGTTGGGTGAAAATAAAGACACACACAAACTAGATTTCCTGAAACTCGCTGAAGAGGAGGTATCTTTTGCAGATACTTTTGACACATTTAAAATATATCTCAGTTGTTGCAATAATGTTCCCAAGTCTGGAAGAGGCTTAAATTGTCATCTGATCCAGCAGTATTTCCTTTGCCATGGAAACTAGCTTAGAAAACAAAATTCTTACATGGAACCAAAGTCCAGACAGAAGTGGAATGTGAAGACAAGACAGCTACCAAATCAGTACCTTCTACTTCTGCCACCCCAAAAGCTACACCTGGAATCTGAGTGCTCCACCCAGCCGAGTTTAAAACCCACTGATCTAATCTTTAATATCAACCAGTGCTTCGGTACCATCTTCTCTACCATTTTGAGTCTAATCTTTGCTTAATCTCCTTTACATGGCTTCAGAAACATCAAATCATTTGAAACTTCTACTTGTTGTTGAATTGAAATCTACATCTCTTTAATGATCGACTTTGAGAACTAGTTCTGTCCACTTACAGAGCAAATTGCAAGAAATCCAATTTCACATTTATTCTATCACTCACATTCATTTCCAGTTAAGCACCTCCATTTCCTTCAGGTATTCATAGTATGAAATAGTTTGGATTCTACCTACCACCCTGGCCATTCTCAATTACATGTATGCAGATTTGATATCTAGCTCCTGGGATCTGGTGCCTGGATGGACTAAAATACTATAGGTGATTTGTAAAACATTTACAGAATAACAAGGCAATCATCTCCCTTTTACTTCTGCTAATGCAGTGTAGGACTATGTTAGCTTTTATGAAAGGAGAATGACACTGTTGACTCATAGATCTGGGTCATGTGAAGCTCTCTGCTGAAGATGCACATTGTGTTAGTCAGTGATATCTCCATCCTGAACTTTTCCAGATGAATGTTTGGCCTCAAATATAAATCATCATATGGTTCCTATAAGTTTCAAGTTATTAAATCTAGCCTATTTTCTCAAAGTGTTGAGATCTGTTATTCTCAGATTCTGTCAATGAATGAATAAGCTATCCATCTCAGTTTTCTGTTATTTACCAGTCTGATAATTAGATCATTCTGGAATAAGCCAAATCCAGAGTTCAGCAGGCTACTTCTACAGACTTTCTTCCAAATGGATAACTTATTAGTTAGCATTTAAAATTTTTCATTGTTCAATCAGTTATGAATCTAAGTAATTCTGCTTTTTTTCCCATTGTTTTTATTTTATTTTATTGTTTTATTTTATTTTTTTGTTACATACCCCCCCCCCTTCTGCTTGCTCTTGCTGTGTTCATTTCTCTGTGTTCTTTTGTCTGCTCTGTCTCCCCCCGTTGCGGGGACGCGCCGAGTTAGGTCACTGCGCAGGCGGCTCTGCTCCGTTCGTGGGCGGGTCTGTTTCCGGTCACAGGCGGCTCCGCTTCCGTTCACAGGTGAGTTGCTCTGCCCCTGGTTGGTTTTGCTCTGCCCGTGGTGCCTTTTTTTTGCCCTGTCCATGGTGGCTCTGCCCCATCCATGGTGGCTCTGCCCCACCCACGGCGGCCTGCCCTTCTCAAGGCTGTCTGTCCACTTTGGAGAAGTCCCCGGGAACCGAACCCGGGGCCTCCCATGTGGTGAACCAGTGCCCTTAATCACTGGGCTACAGCCGGCCCCCAGTAATTCCACTTTTACCAGTTCATAATCACTTGTCGTGTTCAGATGAATGAATGGTAAACATGTTTAACTTGAAATTAAGATAACTTTGTTATTTTATTTTCATTATTACAACTCTAGGAACATTAGAAACAACAAGAAAACAAAAAAATGCAAGTCATCTCTGAGTTCTTTGTTGCCTCCTGAGTGCTTTTTCCTTTTATCATGACTAAAAAACGTATTATTTGGGGCTGGCCACGTAGCCCAGTGGATAGGGCGCCGGTATACCACATGGGAGGCCCCGGGTTCAGTTCCCAGGGACCTCTCCTAGCGGGCAGACCGCCTTGAGAAGGGCAAGCCGCCATGGGCGCGCAGAGCCGCCGTGGGCAGGGCAAAAAAGCTGCCACGGGCAGGGCAAAGCCGCCACGGGCAGGGCAGGTCGCCCGCGAATGGAGCACAGCCAGCCACCGGCGAACTGAAGCAGAGCCAGCCGTGAATGGAAGCAGAAGCTGCCCACAAGCAGGGCAAAGCTGCCTGCACGGTGACCTGTCTCGGCGCGTCGCCACAACGGGGGGAGACAAAGCGGACAGAGAGGAACACAAGAATGGACACTCAGCAAGAACAAGCAGAAAGGGAGGGGGGGAGAAATGTAACAAATAAAAAAATAAATCTTAAAAAAAAAAACGTATTATTTTGCTCAGGATTATTTTCACCTACACTGACTGATATTTCATGTTTTTGTGTGTGTGTGTATGTTATGATTGTTATTTAATAACAATAAAGTTTGGAATTAACTCATGTTTTCTCCCCTGAAGATCTCAAAATTCTAATATATTATTTCATCTTTTTCCACATTCCTTGAGGGTGATAGTTTATATTCATGAAATACAAGCTATTAGTGGTGGCAAATTTCATTACAAATTAGGGTTATAAAATTCCTTAACTTCTTTTAAATTCCCAGGAAATACATGAAGTGCAGTTTTCAGAGCAATAGTATTAGAAATGATGATTGCTTTTTACAGGGGTGTATTTCTTTTTATCTCAGGACAGATGATATAAAAGGAGCCTTTTTAATAACACTCCCAATGGTATTCACATGAGGAAATTACTGACACACAGGTTTGGTCAGAAAAACTCAGTGTTCCAAGTAAATAATATATCATTTCAGCCAATATGCAGGTTTGATCCTTGATTATCTCTTCATATATAAAAATGTTACTGCTTGCTTCATTGCTTTGGCATTCAGGAAATTTCACTTCAACTTCATGACTGCATCAGAAGGGAAGTTTATCCTTCCCTTGCTCTTACATTTTCTCAAGGGACCATTTGTCAGGTTTCGTTTGTGATATTATGACTTAAGAGGTCAATTTTCCCTGACAATTTTAATAGTTACCTTAATAGAAGGTTTTTTTTATCCTTATTATTATACATTTTGTCTTCTAAAACTAAACAGCTAGCAATGAGTTCTTAAGCTTTGATTGTATTGTCAAGGAAGATCGTTTAAAGAGGAAGATTTAATGTTACAAAATGTGAAAGAGAAAGTAGTAAGTACTTTGTCCAATAGAGTCCTTCATAAATATGTGTGTATAGAATATTTGTGCATTAAATGATGTTTCAAATGTATTGGGGAAAGAATAGCTGCATCAGAACCAGGGGACCTTCTTAAAAGTGCAGCTTTGGTGCTCCTCCTGGGTCTAACTCTGAGGACTAGGCGTTCTTGTTCATGCTTGATCACATTAAACACATTTATTTTTAAGTGAATCATCTGGAAAATACTTTTAGAAAATAATAACTTTGCACACACACTCATAATTTTTCTATTATTTTAAAGTTTGGAGTTTGATATGTTAGAGTTTCTTGGAATAGATTACAGTCTGGCAAATTAATAGCATGGGCTATTTTTCTGACTCCTCTCAGAAGGAACTTGATTGAAGGCAACTTGGGAACTTCTCCAGGAGCACCCCAATGATCAGAAGCACCTGTGGCCTCTGAGAAAAGGCAAAAAGAGCAAATGTGGTGGTTGAAAATGTATTGCAGACTTTTAAAAAACAGCTGTAATGTTACCATTTATTGGGACCACTTCCAATGCAGGTCACCTATGTGTTAGAGGCAACAGTTCATTAATCCATTACTAAATATTAGGGATGGTGGGAAGGAAACATTATGCAAGGCCTTGAGTCTTACTAAACAGTATTTCACAGGCTAAAAGGGTGAAGTAAAGCATGTGATTCTAGCTGGACAATATTTAAATGGCAGGAACTTAACGTTCTGGTCTGAGTTGTTCACTCTTTTGCAGAGCCAGCATCTAGAGGCATATCACACCCAGGGAAATTCTGCAATACCAACCCCTGAGTCTTGTGTCTTCTCAGTGTTGAATATCCTATCTGTGCTCTTCATAGTCAAGTGGTACTTCTCAGGATATTTGGAAGCTTCCAGTGTTGCTTCATCTGTTATCTTTTCTTTCCTCATAAAAATGAGGAAATGAAAAATGGCTTTATTTGGTGTTTCAAAAAGTTTGTTCTGGTTCTTTCCATTGCTCTTTTTACTTTTTCTCCTGTTGTCAGGCCAATGACAAGCCTTCCTGGACTCAAATATTCATAAGTTATTGTTTTATTGATAAACATTGCAAGGAAAGCTACATGGCATAGGAGAGCAATGAATGGGGAGGGGTGTGTGATAAACAACCCTGGCTCAATATCTGTTCTGTAACTTACTGGTTGGGTAGTCTACAGAGTGACACTGCAGTTCTCTGAGACCTACTTTTCTCATCTGTAAAAGGAGAGATTTGGACCTGAGCATTTCAAAAGTACCTTAAGTTGCAAATATTTGAACATTATCCTGAGAAGTAAAGAATCAAGAAATCAGCTCCCACTTTATACCACACCTACTGGAATCAAGATCAGCAAAATAGTCCTTTTTAAGTCAAGAACATTAGGAGATCTAAGGTGGCAGGGTAGGGAATGGCACTCCTCTTCCAGAAACTTCAGGAAGGATACAGAATAAGTTGAACCAAATGTCAAAGAGGACCCTTAACACAAAACAAAACAAAATAAAACCCTAGATTAGAAATAGAAGTTAACCAACTGAATAAGCCCATCAAGATAAACAGATGCCTAAACACTAGCAAAAATTACAAGCCATACTAAAGAAACAGGAAAATATTGCCATGCCTAATGAACAAACTGAAAAGCAGGAGGAGACGCAGAACATAGAACAACTAATCGAGGATGCCCAAATATCATGAATCAACTTAATGGCATGGAGACACAGAAGAAACTGTAAGCATATGTAAAAATGATGGATTTGAGGGTGATGAAAGCACAATGCAAGAAATTAAAAATATGCTGGAAGCACATACCAGAAGATTTTAACAGGCAGAGGAAAGGGTTAGTGATGTCAAAGATAGAACATCTGAAATTGCACAGATAGGAGAAGAGATAGACTAAAAAATAGAAAAAAATTCAACAAGGAATTGAGTGACAACATGAAATGCACAAACATATGCATTACAGAGATCCCAGAGGTAGAAGAGAAGGGAAAGGGGGCAGAAGAAGTGTTGGAGGAAATAATGGCCCAAAACTTCCCAAACCTGATGGAGTACATGGCCTACCCTGAGACACATACTTATCAGATTGTCAAGACAAAGAACTCTGAAAGCAGTAAGAAAAAAGAAATCCATCACATATAAGAGAAGCTCGATAACATTAAGTGCTGATTTCTCATCTGGAATCATGCAGGTGAGAAGGCAGTGGCATGATATGGTCAAAGTGTGAAAAGAAAAACAAAAACAATGGCTAGCCAAGAATTCTGTATCTAGAAAAACTGGCATTCAAAAATGAGGGAGAGAGAGAGAGAGAGTTAAAATATTTACAGATAAAAAGAAATTGAGAGTTTGTCAAAAAAGAGTCCTGCCCTTCAAAAAAATTTGGAGTTCTGCCAGTTGAAATGAAAAAACAGGAGAGAGAGGTTGGAGGAAAGTGTAGAAAGATAGATTATCAGTAAGAGTAACTAAAAGGATAAAAAGAGAAATAAAAACAAAATATGACATTTATAAACCTAAAGAAAAAATGGTTAATATAAGAACTACCTTGACAATAATGACATTGAATGTTAATAGATTAAACTCTCCAAAAGACATAGATTGATAGAATGGATAAGGAAATATGACCCATCTTAATGCTGTCTGCAAGAAACTCACTTTAGATCCAGGGATGCAAGGAGATTCCAAGTGAAAAGTTGGAAAACAATTGTACATGTAAACAAAAACAAAAAAAGGTGGGAGCAGCTAAACTAATATCAGACAAATAGATCTTTAAAGCAAAACTACTGTAAGAGATAAAAGACATTATATATTAGAGCAATCAAATATATATGCACCTAACCAGGATGCCCCAATATATAGGAGGCAAACAATGGTAAAAATAAGCAGAGAAACAGATGCCTCTACAATCATAGTGGGGGACTTTAATACATTATTAGCACCTTTATAAAGAATATTTCAACAGAGCATTAATAAAGAAATCAAGGCCTTGAAGAATATTTTAGAGGAACTAGACCTAATAGACATATACAGAAAATCACACCAAAACACAGCAGGATATACATTCTTCTTGATTGCACATGGATCATTCTCCAGGATAGACCACATACTAATTCACAAAACAAGTCTCGATGAATTTAGAAAGATTGAAATTATACAAAGTAATTTCTCTGACCACAATGGAATAAAGCTGGAAATTAATAAGGGGCAGGGAACCAAAATATGTGAGTTAAAAAACATAATCAGTGAGGCAAAGAAGAAATGCAAAATAAATCAGTAAATATCTTGAAGTGAATGAAAATGTGAAGACAACATATCAAAACTTATGGGATGCAGCGAAACAGTGCCAAGAGGGAAATTTATAGCCATAAATGCCTATATTAAAAAAGAAGAAAGAGCTAAATTCAATGACCTAACTGCACATCTGGAGGAAATATAAAAAGAACAACAAACTAATCCCAAAGCAAGCAGAAAGGAGGAAATAATAAAGATAGAGCAGAACTAAATGAAATTAAGTTAAAATAAAACACTAGAAAAATTTAACAAAACCAAAAGCTGGTTCTTTGAGAAGATTAATAAAATTGACAAACCCTTGCCTAGACTAACAAAGAAAAAAAGAGAGAAGATGCAAATACATAAAATAATAAATGAGGAAGGGGATATCACCATTGACCCTACAGAAACAAAGAGTATCATAAGAGGATACTTTGAAAAATTGTATGCCAACAAGATGGATAACTTAGATGAAATGGACAAATTTCTAGAAACATACAAGCAACCTACATTGACAAAAGAAGAAGTAGAAGAACTCAACAGAATAATCACAAGCAGTGAGATTCAAATATTCATCAAAAACCTCCCAACCAATAAAATACCAGGAATAGGTGGCTTCATAGGTGAATTCTACCAATCATTATGGAAAGAAATAGCACCAATTCTACTTTAAATCTTCCAAAAATAGAAGTGGAGGGAATGTTACCTAACTCAATTTATGATGCAAAAATCACCCTAATACCAAAGCCACATAAAGATACCTCAAGAAAACTGCAGACCAATCTCTCTAATAACTTTATTTTATTTATTTATTTTTTAAAGATTTATTTATTTTATTACATATCTCCCCTTCCCCCCGCTGCGGCGACGCGCCGAGATTGGATACTGCGCAGGCGCGGCTTTCCCCGCTTGTGGGCGGTCTCTGCGTCTGTTCACGGCCGGCTTTTCAGTTCACGGGTAGCTGGCTGCGTTCCATCCGCTGGCGACCTGCCCTGCCCGTGGCGGCTCTTGCCATGTCCGTGGCAGCTTCTTGCCCTGCCGACGGCGGCTCCGGCCCGCCCATGGCGGCTTGCCATTCTCAAGGCGGTCTGCCCGCTAGGAGAGGTCCCCGGGAATCGAACCCAGGGCCTCCCATGTGGTACACCGGCGAGCTCTTTATCCACTGAGCTATCTAGCCGGG
>PVKH010007041.1:0-20529 GCA_004027955.1 Chaetophractus vellerosus | reverse complement strand
AGTCCTCCATGTTTTTGCGGGCTGCCGGCTTCCGCTTTCGCGGGCAGCAGCTCCGCTTTTCACGGGTGACCTTGCCATGCCCGTGGGGCCTCAGCCCTGCCCGTGGCGGCTTTTTGCCTTGCCCACGGCGGCTCTGCCCCGCCCACGGCGGCTTGCCTTTCTCAAGGCCGTCTGCCCGCTCGGAGAGGTCCCCGGGAACCGAACCCAGGGCCTCCCATGTGGTACACCGGCGAGCTCTTTATCCACTGAGCTATCTAGCCGGGCCGCTGATGGCAATCTTAATTGATTGTAGATGTAACCAGCCACCTATGCAATCAACTCACTGATGAAATATCCTTGTATTACAATTAGCCCAGTGCTTGCTTGAGCAAACTACTGGGTACCATTACCTGGCTGAGTTGACACATTAACTTAACCATTACACCAAGTGTAGAAGGCATTTAAAATGTATTTAAACAATAGAGCAATCTTTTATCTATTATATATAAAGAACACTTAAAATCAATAATAAATATATAGACAACATGAGAGAAAAGTGATAAAATAATTGAACAGGCACTTCAGAAAAGAAGATATTCAAATAGCCAATAAAGTTATTTCACAAATCACTCAATCTCATTAGTGATCTAAGAATGCAAACAAAAACAACAAAATAGCAGTATTACAGACCAAGTTGAAAAGTCAAAATCAAAGACTAATAGTATCCAATATTGTCAATGATGTAGATTAATGCAAGTTTGAATGTAAACTGGAAAAACTACTTTGGAAAACTGCAGTATTATTGAATTTATACATATGCCTGGGCATCTGACTTAAAAGTCGCATACAAGAATGTTCATAACAGTTAAAAGGTACTTATAATAATACAAAAGTGAAAACAACTTGTATTAGACAGTGTTTATAGCTTACAAATAATCCTCAGGCTTTAAAACTTGTGTGTTCTCCTGCTAAGTTCCAACTGCCAGCATATTTATCTCCTTGCCTGAGGGATTTTCTGAAGCTGTGGACAGTTCATTCTGCTTGTATATATGGTTTTCCAGAAATGCTGTGGAATGGCTGAGATGCCCCCAATCAATGACTTAGGTAATTGGTGACTAAAAACCCAGCTATCTTACCCCCCTAGGTAGGATAAATCTGAGGCATATGTTTTACTCCCAGAAGTTCCCCCATAGGATTAATTTCATTTCTATAGTGTTAGCTTGTTTGGTAACACAACCTTTTTGGCTACCTTTACTTCTCTGTATCAGTTTCCCATTTTCCTGTTATAAACTATTCTCAAATAAACTATCACCCATGAATCATTTTCTCATAGTCCACTTGTAAGATTCAAGGACTCAGATCCTCAGAGAATCTGAAATGTTATACATTCTCAGGCAAGATGTAAGACAGTCATATTAGCTGGTGGTACATGGAATAATGATAATCCCTTACATACTGTACCATCACAATTACAAAGACTTTTACTTTGATGACTTGGGACATGATACATGTAGAAGGGGATATACTGCCTTATGCCTTGGTTTGAGATATGCTCGCAATGATAAATAAAATGAATGTGAATGTGGATTTTTTGTTCAGTGCCTTCAATGCAATGAAAGAGAAAGATGACAGGCACATTTCAGCTAACTACCATATCAGGCTATACTGTGAAATCTGTCATAAGTTGAGTTTCTAGCTGTCAAGGTGGTCAGTTAAGACAAAGTGAAAACTGAATTAAGTCTTTATTTACTTACTATGATGGTATGAACTAGTGGCCAAAAAAGAAGTTACCTGTGCCCTCAATTCCATTTTTCTCCATGGAAAGGCATTGGGTGAGTGGCAGTTGATATCATCATAGGTTGGGGGTAGTGGGGATTGTCTCATTGTTGAGAGAGGCAAAAACAAAAGGCCTTTGCTATTTTATGGACCCAGGAGAAGGAAGGGCTAGGAATGATTAAGTACTTAATACTGAGTCAGAGTAGAGAAAATTGTCTTCAAGGACCTCCTGACCTCCAGTAAGGAAGTCTAAGAAAAGATGCCTGTGGAAAGCCTTGGCTAAATAACCTCCAATAAGGAGTCTTGCAAATGGGGGTGCCTGGGTCAGGGTGCATAAATGTGCCAGAGCATTGGCTTGCTGGGATATCTGAGTCCTTGACGGCAACTGTCTTCATAGACTGTAATGCACTGATGCACAACAAGTCTTGTGTGGAGATGGCAGTTTTCCCCATGAAGCCCTGCCAGGTAAGCCCTTTGTAATTGTTTATATTCAGACCAGAAAGAACACGCAAAATGTTTTAGCCTGGACTCCTTAAAATCCAGAAGGATTCTTTGGAAGAATTAAAGAGATCTTCATCTCCCAAGGCTGGACTGAAAATCATGGTAAAATGAATGCTCAAGACTAGAATTAAAGACATTATAATGGCCAAATAAAAAATGCTGAGCTAAAGCACCAGATTGGATATGACACCTTATTAAATTGAGCTGCTGCTGCTATCTTTCAGGATAAAATATATAATTTAAACCAATTGTTATTTTGTGATCCTATATCCCTGGGGTTAAAATACACTGGTCTAGGAGCTACTACAAAGATTTGCCCCTTCACCATAACTTTCCAAGGTAGTTTGGGAATTTGTGTTTCTGTCTGTACAATTTTAGGCACTGCTGGGATAAAAAAAAAAACCAACTTATTCTTAAGGTGAGAAGTAAAGGTTTAGGAGGGATGAAATATATGCTTCTCTCATGGGGCACAATAAGGGTCCACTAATCTTGACTCCTAGGATTATGGCTGCTGCTTTGTCATTTTGAAGTCCCCATGACAATAGACTTATAGGCAGGAAAATGAAGTTTGTTAAATTTTTATTTATGAATTCTATCCTGAATGACAGCATGAGGATTCTGGAATAGGGAAGATTATTATTATTTACATATAGTAATAACTAGTTGACTTCCTTCTGCCAATTCTTACCCTTGGGATAGATAATGTGATGAGAAAGAGATGTCATCCTAAGGGGGTCTATTGCAGGGGAGATTATGGAAAAAATGAATTTTTTGCATGTATATAGGAGAAAGAAGCAGCTATTTCTCTCTTTTTCTGAGAGTCTCTTTGGAAATGTTTTCAGAAGGATCCTGGGTCCTCGCACTTTGGAATCTAAAATAAAAGTCTCCAGGGTAGACTAGTATCTCCTGCTTCACAACTCAAAGAATGTCTCCTTGGTCTTGGACCTCATCTTCCCTTTAAAATGTAAACACATATCTCAGGAGGGGTAAATCTCATTGGATGATCTCTACCTAATTGGTCATACTTTTAACTTCCAGGCTTGTTCTTTTAGCCTAGATTCCCCATTTCAGTAAAATTTCTTCATGGACACTTAACTGTGCAAAATCTTAAGATATTTTATCTTCAGCACTACATAGCATTGTATTATCTGGTGAAATTCAACTTTATTAAAATATATGGTTGCTGCTACATAATGGAGAAATGTAAAATGTCTGAATTTATGGGTTTCATTAGGCCTCTTCTTGGTGCTTCCGTGTCTAGTGATACACATAAATTTGCAAATGACAAAAATATCCTGATGAAGGTATAGGAACCAGAGACTCACACCTCACAGGATTGAAAGGGTTTCCTAGTTTAGCGGATGTCCTGGTTCACATTGAGGGGAGTCTCAAATGGGTGGCAGAGGAGTGAGTTGAAGAATATTAGTTGGGGCTTTGAGGGCAAGAGTAGTTTGCTTCAATAAATTTTCTGTTGTATATCTTATTTTTATCAGCTGTGACCAGCTACCACCTTGAAAAGTCAGTGACAGGAGAGCGGGAATTTAGCATGGGGGAAATGGATCTGAGTAGATAAGGGGTACAATGTAGCAGATATAGGTGTCCCATCTATCCCATCTGTACTCCTTCACTGAGCACTCCTTCTCTTGATCAGAGAGGTAAGTTTCTACAGAAGTGTCCAGAGTTTAACTGTGGAGTTATATTTTTCAAAAATGTAAATATACCAACAGACAGTATTGCCAGAGTGATGTGCAGGTTTCTAGATAATTGGGTTGCTGACTAGGGCATTGCTTGATTTATGTAAACAAGAGATAGAGAGAGAGAGTGAAGGAGGGAGGGAGAGATACAGCAAGCTTCAGAAATGGAAAATTGTTATTATTTACCCATTTTCAAACCTGAACCATACCTCAAACCCAGAGCATGTGGATTGAATTTGAGATTAGGTTTTGGGAGGAAGGATCTTGTAAAATCACTTATTCTAATCTCTCCCCAAAGAAATCTGATGACATTTACTAGGGTAACTCTACACTTGGGAAAAGGAATATTTAAAATTCTTTCATGTGCTATTATATAACTAAGCCTAAATTGATTAAGATACCTGAAGAACAGAAATGGCAACATGGTTCACAGGTGGCAGGGGGCAATTAGGGAACCACAGAAATCCTGGCCCAAATAATTCTTACCAAGTGGGTCCAATGAGCTCACAGAACTTCCTTGTAGTTATTTCCAGGTTCCCAAGAATATATATCTGGGAATGATACACTAAACAATGGCAGAATGACTACTGTGGACTAAGAGTCTTTATATCCAAAATGCTAATTCTGAATCCTAGAATAAATTACAGTAAAAAAACTGCTGGGGAAGTCATGGACACACACTCAGCAGCCATCGGTACAGCTCTGTCTGCCCTCTGCCTCCTCTTTTATTGTGTGTTGCTTCCATTCCACAACCTGAGAAGATGTTAAGGCTAAGGAAAAGGCATGATTAGGCCTTAATCCAGGAAACTGGGAACAAGCAGTCCCATATGCTAATCAAGGCAGGAATTCTCAGTGGCAGGGCCCCAGGTAGCATAGGTTTGTCTCCTCTGATTGCAAGGTGGGGAGTGCAGGACTCCTATTTACTGACCCAGACCTGAGCAGTTTTGGGCACCCAGGGAGACAGCCTCAATGGGATTTCTTTCCCAGCTCTTTGGACCCTTTATCTTTGTAAGTAACAAAGTGGTCATTTGCTGAAATTTTCTGTTGTGCCCTGAGCCTATGTTCCCATGATGCACTGTGTAGCAACTTGCTCCACATAACCAACCACAAAGATTCAAAGGATACAAGTGTGGTGATTCCCATAATATCCCAGTTTAATTTACCTGTATAGCCCTTGTTAGAAAAGCAGATGAACATGGCAAATGATGGTGGAATATTAAGTGGCAGCCCCAATTTCAGCTGCTGGGCTGGATGTGTTACCATTATTGGAATCAACTCAGTGTCTATTACTTGGATTGTGGCTATTGATCTGGGAAGTCATTTATTTGTTTTAATTTTCTAATTAGAGAAATTGTAGTTTTACAGAAAAATCATGTAAAAATACAGTGTTCACATATACCCCCTTTATTAGTACTTTGCATTAATGTGGTACCTCTGTTACAATTGACAAACTAAGATTATAATTGTAGTATTCACTATAGTCTATAGTTTACATTAGGATATATTTTTCCTAATATACCACCCTATTATTAATACCTTGCATTAATGTGGTGAATTTGTTATACTTCATGAAAGAATATTTTCAAAATTGTACTATTAACTATAGTCCATCATATAAAATAAGGTACAATGGGTTGGACAATCCTGTGTTTTATCTTTTAATTTTTATTCCAGTAACATATATGTGACCTAAAATTTCCCCTTTAAACCATATTCACATATATAATTCAGAACTGTTAATTACACTCACAATGTGGTGCTAGCATTACCACCCTGTAATGTTAATCCTGTTAAAGAAAGAGGATCAAGGTGTTCACATTTACTTGAGAAGGCTAATAGTATACATTAACTTCTTGCCCCAGAATGAGATTACTTCTGAATTTCATTATGATGTACAGGAACCTGGCTTTTTTTGTGTCATTCGGGTCCAATGTTTGGGTGATCACCCTAATATGGCCTGGCTAACAAGAAGAAGCAAGTACTCTGGATGCTGTAGCATTACATGCATGTGCAGAAATTGAGAGAAAAACGCTATAATGATTCAGGGTTATGCTACAAATAGAGTCTAATGGTCTTGGTCATTTGGGGACACTTCTCCAAACTATAAGGAAATTTATTGCATCTTGCATTCTATGCTACTTTGAAAAATGAATTGACCTGCAGGGCTTCTCCAAAATTTACAAGACAGGATATAACATACTTGAAAATACTGCTGCTACCCATGTATTGGGTGACTCAGAATACTGTTAGTTTTGAGAAGGGCTTAGAACAAAAGAACCCTTTGCAGAAAAACCAGATGCAGTCCATGTTGGTCTGCCCTGTGTGCCACATGTGTTGCCAGTATCTCATCTTGAGTGCACACTGTGCTTTTCATATTCTGTCCCAGAGACTAGTCTAATTCTGTGCTAATTCACTTGACCGTCAATAAGCACAGAGACAAAGGTAGAGGGGAATTAATGCAGCAGAAGCAGCTTTCAACCTATGGATGTTAAGATCTGGTTTATGAATGCTCTAGTCTTCCAACATTAATACACAATTTTGACCTTTTATATGTATATTTTGTAAACTCCTCCAAAGTTTGTAGCAGAACGGAGCACCTACTCTTACAAAACAAGCTTAATAATTCTTCCTTAACTTTAGATTCTTCTTGCTCTTCCAACTCTCCTCACTGTGCTTCCTGTGATAACCAACTGAATAACACGTATGCTCCCAATTCCTTATCACAGACTCTGCTTTTGGGAGAACCTATTAAGGTAGCCTGTAATTTTTCTAATTTATAATCCTTTTATTAAAGGGTGATTTAGGGGTCAGTGTGGCCCCACCCAGAAAGTGTTGGGAAGGTTTACCTTATTTTCTACTCCATGGAAGACTTTCTATGCGATGGTGTCTAGTTTGCCAGGCTGTTATGACAAATACCACACATTGGGTTTTATTAAACAACAAACACATGTTGTCTCACAGTTTTGAGGCTAGAAGAAGTATAAAATCAAGATATTGGCAAGGCTTCCTTTCTCCATAAAATCTATAGTATTCTGGTGCTACCTTTTGGCACTCCTTGGGCTTCCTGGGTATGTATCTCTGCCTTTTGCCGCATGGCGATTTTCCCTCCTTTCTGGCTTCTGTCATTTCCAAATTCCTTTTTGAAGGCCCCGAGTAATCTGGATTAAGATCCACCCTCATTCAGTTAGGCCACACCTTAACTAAAAATATCATCTTCAAGAGGTCTTAGTTACAGTGGGTTCACACACACAAGGATAAAGACTAAGAATAAGAATATGTGTCTATTGGAGTATATAATTCAACATACCTCAAATGGCTTTTATTTCTCCCTTAGACATTTGAAGGAAATGATAGGTAGAGCCTATGTAACAGTGGGTATTTATATGGAAACTTTTATTTAGGTCACATATTCAGTTTCTTTATTTTCTTAATATCTATTTCTTCTCAAGTCAGTGTACATAAATTACTATCCTGGGAATGGGTCCATTACATCTCAATTTTGGCATAGAGTTATTCTTAACGTATTTTTCTTTTCTTTTTAATATATGCAGGATATGGTCTCCCATCTTATATTACTGTTATTTATAATTTGTGCCTTTAAAATTTTTTCTTGGTCATTCTTTGCTCTAGGTTCATTGAGTATGTTTCAGTTTAAATAAATAACTTTAGGATTGTCAAAAACTGTGAAAGGTGTGGGGTTTTCCGCTACTGGAAATATAACAATGAGCATAATATTTTATTGATGCTGGTAGAAGACATTATTCCTTGGTTAGAGAAAATGACAGTTTATTACTCTTAGCAATAGCAGTAGTCATGGTCACAGTATTTGCTCCTGCTTCCTGAGTTCCAGTTCCCACAGGGTGTCATGAACATGATAAATGCACAAGTAGTGGCTTGCTATATAGGAGAGAATCTCTGAGTTTAGGAGACTCAAATCTTTTATAATGGATGGCAAGCATGCCTGACCTTTGCTCCAGAGAGAGACTCTATACTATAGAGTCTATAGCTATCTTACCAAGTTGATTGCTATGCAATTCCTTGAATAGATCATGTGGAACAACGGGTAGTTAGTGCCTTGCTTATTTGTTAAGAATCAAAAAAGATGCATGCATAATTGTCTCCCCTCATAGATTTGTTGAGTTTCTGTTACTATTTGTTTTTCATTTTATTGTTTTAATATTATTATTTTCCTCCTCTTACTTTCTCTGGGTTTATTGGTTTTTATTTTTCTGATTTCTAGCCTTTATTCTTCTGAATATATGTACATTGGTTTCCCTCTAATTACAACTCTATGGCATTTTGATATGTTGAATTTCCCTTATATAGTTAAAATATTTTCAAATTTCTACTGTGATTGTGATACATCACAACTAATTTCCAAACATTTGGAAATTTTCTAGTTAACTTATTTTCTATGCATCTTAATGCTGATTTCTAGCCTAATACCACTATGATCATATTATATACTTCATATAATTTCATTCCCTTGAATTATTGAGATGTGACTTGTAGTTGAACATATGGTCTAGTTTGGGTAAATGTTTCATGGGCACTTGAAAATAATATTTACTCAATCACTATTAGTTACAGTGCTTTATACAAATTAACAAGATTTGATTTGTTAATCTTGATCAGAACTTCTGTATTACATTTTTTTTGGCTGCTAGTTCTGTCAATCACCAAAAGAAAAATTTTAAATCTCCCATCCTAACCATGAATCTGTTAGTTTCTAGTTCTGTCAACTTTCACTTTATGTAATTTGAAGGAATTGAAATTTAGTGTGGACACATTTAGGATTGTTATAATTTTCTAAGAATCGACCTCAATATCATTTTGAAATGACCCTCTCCTTTTCTAGTGATGCCTCTTGCTTTAATCTCTACTTTGCCTAACATTGCTATAGATCAACTATGTTTTTCAAAGTGTTTGCATTGTATATATTTTTGTCATGTTTTAATTTAAAGCTTCTATGTTTTTAAATTTAAATGGTGTTTCCTATAAGCAATATATGATTAGATTTTGCTTTGTTTTACTTTTTAAATAACCCAGGTTGACAAATCTTAGTATTTAATCCATTTAAACTGAAAATAATTATTATTGGAATTGGGATTTATCTATCATCATACTACTTGTCTTCTATTATCCCATTGAGCTTATGCTAATTTTACTCTCATTATTTTCTTTGGGATAAAGTAATTTAAAAATTTACCTTTCTCTCTCTATTAGGTTGTTAGATATATATCCTGCTGAGATTATTTTTTAGATACCTTAATGATTACTACAGGCATTCTCAGCTTGTTAGAACTTCCAAATCTAACTACCAAGTAGATTTTTTAGCACTCCCCAGATAATTCTAGACTTTGGAATACTCATTCTATTTAATTTCCTCCTTCTTCTTGTGTTATTAGTGTTATACATTTTAATTCTCTAAACAATAACATGAGTGTTACACACCATCATTTTGAAATATTCATATATTTGTTATGGTTTTATTTCTTTTATCAATTGTTCTTTATTCCTTCTACATATCTGTATTTCTATTCAGGGTCATTTCCTGGACATGTGAAGAAATAAGAAAATATTACCTAAAGTCAAGAAAAAAAAAGTAATCAATAGATAGCAACTCCCAAATAACTATATGTTGGATTCAGCAGGCAAGGACTTTAGAGCAGTGATGATAAACATGCTTTTAATTAGGAAATATGGCCATAATTATGAAAATTATGATCATTATAGGAAGATAAATGGAAGCTAAGGGAAAAAAGTAAGTCTATAACTCAAAAGTACAAATGTTGAAAAATAAATTTAATGGATGAACTTAAAATCACGTTGGAGATAAGGACAGTGAATTTGGAAATACATCAGTAGACATTGTTCCATCAATATCAGATTTAAAGAGATAAAAAGAGAGCATATGAGATTTGTTACACTTGGAGAAATGTGAAATGGTAATCAAAATTTCAGAAATGAAGAAAAGAGAATAAAGTATAAAAAGCTACAGTGATGATGGTATATAGTGGGTAAATATAAAATACTATGTATTTATTACCTTCATTTCTTTAAAAGACATGAATTTTAAAGAAAATTTTAGTACTGCATTGTAAAGTTTATAATCTATGAATATGTAGCTATGTCAACAATAGCAAAATAGTGGGGGTCAGGAAATGAAATTTTATGAAATTATGCTGCGGCAAGTTACTTGCATTTATGTAATAAAGTAAAGTGCTAATCTTCAATAAACTCTGATATGTTAAAAAGATAAATTTAAATCACCAGAACAAACAATAAAAACAATGCAAAAAGAGGTATGTGAAAAGACAATATGAGAAATAAATGTTATGCTAAATTTATTTTATGACCACAAAATAAGATAGGAAAGAAGTAATAGAGGAAAAAATAGTTGGAATGATTAAAAATAGCAAAATGATGGAATTAAACTCAATATTTAATAACTATATTGAAAATAAATTAAGTGATATTTCAATCAAATGCATAAATTTCCTGACAATAAAAATGTAAGGCCAGACTACTTTCTGTCTAATAGAGATGTGCTTTAAATAAAAAGATGTAAAAATGTTGTAAACAAAACAGTGGAAATAAAATATTAGGTAAATAATAAAAAATTGGAATGAGTATAGTAATATGAGAAAAAGTAGACTTTAAGGACTCTATTATTAAAGTTAAAAGGAGACTCCATAAAGATATAAGTAAATTCATCAGGAACATAAAATAATTACAAATGTATGCACTTGATGACAAGGCTTCAAACACATGAAGTCATGGCTGACAAAATAAAGGAAGAGGTAGACACATTCACTATCATATTGGAGCTATTAGCACTCCTTTCTGAGTAACTGATAGAACTGATTGGGAAATAGACAATAAGGATATAGAATATTTGAACAATTCTATTGCATGCATTGACCTACTTGAAATTATAGACCTCTACATGCAAACACTGTATTCTACAGAATTCTTTCCCAAGTATTCAAGGAGCAAGGAACATTTATCAAGACAGATATAATGTTGGTTCATAAACAATAAGTAAATTAAAAAATAAAATATTGAAATGATCAAAGCATGGTCTCTGACCATGATGGATTAAATTAGACATTAGTATAAATTAAATATTAAAAATTCCCCGATATTTGAAAATTAAATAATACATTTTCCAAATGATTCAGGGATCAAGAAGAAATAAGAAATAAGGATGGAAATTCTAAATAAATACTAAATAAATAATAATGAAAATAAAAGGTATGAAATTTTGTGGGGTGCATCTGAAGCAGTGCTCCAAGGGAAATTTAGAATTTGCAGTGAATATGTTAGACAGTAAGGAATGTTTAAAGTAAATTATCTAACTTTCTACCTCAGAAGCTATAAGAAGACAAACAAAATTAAAGTTAAAATAAGAAGACAGGATATAATAAGGACAAAGGAATACATCAATAAAATAGAAAACTAAAAATAAAGAAAATTTAAAAAGCCAAAACTTGATTCTTTATATTGATAAATAAAATCGATAAATATATAACAAGATCAATCACAGAACAGAGAAAACAAAATAAACATACTCAGGAAGAAAAAGAATGTTGAGTGCCTTTTATTACAATTTTTACATTTTTTATGTTTTAGTTCAATGCCTGTTCAAGAGTTTTATCAGTTTTTTCCTATCAAACTGTCAATCTTTGTTTATAAAATTGGTATTTATTAATTTATCTATTTATTTATTTTTAAAGAGAAGCTTTAAATAACATAGACATTACATTGAAGATATAGGGGATTCCCAAATACTCCACCCCTCCCCCTACCACACTTTTACCCATTAACATCTTTCATTAATGTGGAACATTTGTTACAATTGATGAACACATATTGAAGCACTGTTATTAACCATGGCCTATAGTTTACACTACGGTTTACACTTTGCACTGGTGCAGTTATATAGATTTTGACAAAATGTGTAAAAACCTATATCCATCATTGCAATGTTATCCAGAACAATTCCAATGTCCCCAAAATGCCCCTTGTTACACCTATTCTTCCTTCTCCCTTCCTTTGAAACTCTGGTTACCATTGCCTTCATATCAATGTTACAAATTCTTCCATTACTATAATAAGTCTACTTTAGTCCATAGTTGCATTTTCCCTTACGTTTGTTCAGCCCTCAATCTTGAGGATTTTGGGGTGGTGATGTCCACTCTGCTTCCAATTGAGATGGGGCTCAGATCCCATGGGGTAGATGGATGCAGCTGTCTTGTTTGCAATTGTAGATACTCTGCTTTGGGGGATGAGTGTTACCCATCATCATCCTTTTTTTAGTTGTCCTGTGTGAGTCTGATGAACTGGAGAGAAAGTGGTGGCTGCAACTCTGCTGAGAATCAGGGCTCACCCAGCATATAAACAGCCAGAATATTTAGGTCTCTGGGACATGTATTTAATGGGTATAGTGCTAATTATAGGTTCAAATAAAAGTGGCAGAAGAACCATGTGTAGATGAATGATAAATTTGTCTAATTCTGATACATCAGGGGGATAGGTTATCATGTATTCCAAGGTAAGGCCCACTGAAAGGGTACTAAAATTCTGGGATTGCCTACCCTGCCAATTGTGTCTAAATGTCTTTTGAACCCTCAGGAGCCCCCATGCTTGAGGCACTGTTTACTATGGCAGTTAGTGAGATCCTCTTGAGATGTGCATAAGTGTAACCTCTGGAATGAGCTGACTCATTTTGGAATGCCTTGCCCACAAAAACTTATTTGTATTTAATATTTCCCCCTTTTTGACAATGTCTTTTCCAAATGGATATCTAGTTGGCCCTTATTAATAATCTCTCGGTGCCAGGGAGGCTCACCCTGTGAGTCATGTTCATGCCAGGGGGAAGGTAGTAAGTTTATATGCTTTTTGGCTTGGAGAGAGGCCACATCTGAGCAACCAGGAGGCTTTCAAGAGATATCAGCATTGCTACTCCAGCTCTTTTTTGGTTAATATTTATGTGGAATATCTTTTTCCAGCCTTGCATATTTAACCTGGTTGTGTCTTTACATCTGAGGTGAGTCTCTTGTAGAAAACATATAGCTGGCTCATATTTTTTTAATCCATTCTTTCAGTCTGTCTTTTGATTGGGGAGTTCAAGCCATTAACATTCAATGTTATTACCGTAAAGGCATTACTTACTTCATCGATTTTGACTTTGGCTTTCTGTTGTCCTACTGTACTATTGTCTATCTTTTTACCTTTAAATTTAACCTTTCTAATAATCTTCACTTCCACACTCTTCTCCAAGTCTCTCACCCTTGGTTTTTCCTTTCAGGCTGCAGCACTCCTTTTAGTATCTCTTGCAATTCTGATCTTTTGACAACATGTTCTATCAATTTTCACTTATCTGTGAATACTGTGAACTCCCTTTCATTTTTGAAGGACAGTTTTTCCAGATACAGAATTCTTGGCTGGCAGTTTTTCTCTTTCAGTAACTTAAATACATCATACATCTGCTATACTTTCTTCTCTCCTCCATAGATTCTGATAAGAGGTTGGCAGTTAATCTTATCGAGGTTCCCTTGTATATGATATTTTGCTTTTCTCTTTCTGCTTTCAGAATCTTCTTTTTATCTCTCTTAGTTGTCATTTGAATAGTAGTTTTTATGGCATAGGCCTATTTGGATTTATTCTGTTTGGGGTGCATTGTCCTTCTTGTATATTGATATTTGTGTCTTTTATAAGGATAGGGAAGTTTCAGTCATTATTTCCTCAAATATTCTTTCTACTCCTTTTCCATTTTCTTCTCCTTCTGGGAAAATGATAATGCGTATGTTTTTGCATTTCACATTGTCATTCAATTCCCTGAGACTCTTCTCTTGTCTTTTCCAGTTCAGATATTCTGTTTTTTAAATCACTAATTTTGTCTTTGAGTAATTCAAATCTCCTCTTATGTGCCCCTAATGTATTTTTAATCTCATCCATTGTGTCTTTCATTCCCATAACGTCCATTATTTTTCTTTGCAGATTTTCAAATTGTTCTTTATGCTCACCCAGTGTCTTCTTAATATCCTTTATCTCTTTAGTCATATTTCCTTTCAAACCTTTAAATTGACTTAGGAGAGTTGTGTGATTATCATTGATTAATTGTCTTAAATCTTGTATCTCTTCAGGATATTTGGTTTACTCTTTTGGGCAATCTCTTCCTGTTTCCTAGTATGGCTTGTAATTTTTTGTTTATGTCTAGGCATCTGAATATGTTGGTGAATTTACTCTGATGGTCAATTTCTCTCTTTTGCCTATTATTATTTTTTCACAGCTCTTCTTTTATATTTGGTTCAACTTATCCTAAGTCTTTAAAATTTTCCAGCTTAAGTTATCAAAATCATGCCAGGGTCTCACTAATGGAACACAGATTTTCTCCCAGAAGTTAGAGAACAGAGGGTCCCAAATGCAGTTTTTGTCCATGCAATTTCCAGAACAGCCAGCAGATGGTGCTCATTGGCAAACCTTTCCATGGAGGTGTATCTCTTGGTTTTCCTTTGTTTTGTTCTGGCTGGTGGAGAGATTCCAAGTGACCTCTGCTGGCGAAATTCTCTAAAGAAATGCCTCTTTGACTCCATGTCCCTTTTCCCTTATAACAGCTGACAGAGAGGAAGATGTCTGCTTCCCTCTCAGTCAGCTGCAATAAGCTAGCTGTTTTATCCCCACTTAATATTTTGAGGGTGGGGGAGGGGAGCTCTTCCCCTGCAGCTGGAAGGTTGGGTAATTCACAGTTTGTTGTTTCATGTTCTTCATCTCGCTGTCCCTCACCCTCCTGGGAGCTGTGGAACACTGTCCTGGTCTTCTGATCACCAAAATAGGTCCTTTGGGCACTTCTGGCTCCTTCTCTGTTGTTTTTGTGAGGGAGCTAAGTCTTGTCTGCCTAATCTGATGCCGTTTTTCCACAATCCCAAATTGGTATAATTTTGAAAGCACTTGACAGGCTGTAGAGAGTGAGCAATTGAGAGGACAGGTTTAGTGAGACAAATTAAGGCAACTTGGTGGTCCTTTGGGGTATGTGAAGAGGGTAACAAAAGAGAGAATGGACTTTTAATGTTTTCAGTGAGAGGCTCATGTATTTTACTATGTAAAATGCAAAGCACAAGTAAAAATGTGACCTATTTGGTAGTCAAGGTTTTGAATTTGGTAATATACTTTTTATCCAGTGGAAATGCACGCAACTCTATAAAAACAAAATGTTTTAGCCAAAGGACTGCCAATGAGAAGTACAAGAAATGTGTTGGCTTTTATAAAGGGTATTTATTTGAAGTAAAAGCTTACAATTCCAAGGCCATGAAAAGTTCAAACTGAGGCAACATCAGAGATATTTTCTCACCAGTCACCTACTGTTGATCCTGGCATTGTTGCCACATTATGAAGCACAATAGCCACCAATCACTGCAGGGGTCTCTGCTTTCCCCTCCAGAATATATTGTCTCTGTGACCTCAGCTGTCAGCAACCAGGTATAGGGCTTATCTCTTTCCTATATCAGTCTTGGCTGTTCTGCTCTCATCCGAAGTTCAGAGTTCTTCCCAAGTTCAGCTTTAAGCTATAAGTCATATAGCCAGGCTGGTCTCCACTTGAGCTTCTCCATGGGCCCAGTCTCTTGCAGGCTTTGTGTTTAAACTATCCTCTCTTTTACATTGCAGAATCAAATATGCTGGCTCTCTTTTCCCTCTTGTCTGTCTGAGTCTCTATGTCTCCCTGTATATTAGACCCAGCAAGAAGGCAGAGATTCAACATGAATCATGCCCCACTGATGTAATCCAGTCAAATGGGTCTCACACCCCCAGGAGTGGATTAGTGTAAACATAATATTTCTCATTTTGGGATTCATAAAATAATTTCAAACTGCCACATTCCACCCTTTGAATCTCAAAAGACATTACAATATTCCAAAAACCCTTAAATCATTTTAGTAACAATTCTAAGTACAAAATCACATCAAAAATCAGTTATAGGGATATAGTTTGTCTTGGGTCAAAAGCCCCCAGTGGTTGTAGACCTGTGAACTTACAAAACAAATTATCTGCTTCCAATATATAAAGGAGAGACAGACATAGGATAAACATTTGCATTACAATAGGAGAGATTGGGAAGGAACCAGTCATGGGTCCTGAACAGTTCTGAAAATTTGAAAGGCATATTCTATTGGATTTCAAAATCTGAGAGTCATCCTTAAAATGATGGTTTCTTCATGTCCTTGGGGACTTATAGGGGCCCACTCTTTCCACAGTCTTGCCCAAAGGCCATAGTTTCTGTTATACCCTCTTCAAGCATCTGGGTGGTGACCAAGCTCTACACCTCACCTCCAAAAACATTGGGGCAATAGCCACACTTTCTCCAATCTCTGGGGGACAATCCCAACCTCCTGAGTGCAGTGAAGTGGTGGCAATGGGTCTTACACCCACAGGAATGGATTAGTTTAAAACATAATATTTCTCTTTTTTGGGATTCATAAACTAATTTCAATCTGCCACACATACCAATTAAAATATAGTAGCTTTAAGAATTAAGGCTGTTATGTTACTCAAAGCAAGAAGTCCAGCGGTAAGCAGACCATAACTCAAGAACTAACGCAGATATGTCATCAGAACTTCAGTTTACTTCTAGTTTTCTGCTCTACCCATGCTTAGCATCTTGGCTTTTTTACTTTAGAGTTTGCAGTGCTTTCAGGCATTGTGTTCATGTGTTTCAGGAAAGAAAATCAGTAGAAGGTGACAAAAGTGTTTTTTCTTTATAAAGCTTTGTGTTTTTATTTGGCAAGCATAGCTATCCCTAGAAAGTTCCATCACATGCATTTTTAGTCATCATTGGTTTATAAGCCCACCTTTGAAAAGTCATTGTTCAGTGAGAATGAGATTACCTGTCTAATTTAAGCAAATCATGATTCATTTCTCAAAAGTACATTCTGTGTTCAGGAAAAAAGGGTAAGGGTGATTAAATTTTGGGTAAACAATGAGAAGTGCTTGTCAAATCAACTATAGTATAAAACAATAATTATAAAACTGTTTTCTGTAGAAATCCACAGATTTTATTGAGTGACCATAGTGACTAGTGAGGGAGCAGAAATCAAGCAACTTGTTTCAATCATAGCAACCAATTTTACTCTTGTTTTCATCATATATTGAACCTACACATATTTTATTTGAATAAAGGCTAAAAAAGGGGCACTCATCTATAGAAATAAATAGAGTTTTGTTCTTCAGACTCGATTCTATGTATAGTTTACAGTTTGAGTTAAATTTGGGCTTGAATACTTCTCCCTTCCATTGTTAATCTTACAGCCTAAAGGGAGATTTTCTAATTTCCATAAGTTTCAGTTTCTCCACCTGTAAATGGGCATCTTAACAGTGTTCCTAATTTGAAGGATATTTGAGGATTAGAGATGATGCATATAAAGTATTTAGTACAGTTGTTGGTATGAGGTAAGTGCTCAAAACTTTACTATTTTTATTATAAAAAATAATCTATGGCAGTCTTGTAGATTGGATGTTATGAATTGCTGGACAATGTTTAATACATAGACTTTAGAAAGCAACTGAAAACACAAATAAACCGATAGCAGGGTTTTTGTGAAAAAAAGTTAACCAAACTCTTGTCTAAATAAATTTCCACTTAAATTTTATCAATAATAGTTAGGCTTCAATTGGGTTTTTTGGAAGCAGAGCCTGGGACAAGAATTTGAATGTATATGACTTCATAAGGGAATGATCTCAAAAGAGAGACAGATTCTCTCTAAGATCTGGAAAAAGACAAGGATGCTTACTGTAACCATCAACATTGTATTAGGAGTACCTGCTAAGCACTCAGGCAATAAAATGAAATAAAAGGTATGCAAATTGGAAAGGAAGAAGTAAAACTTTCACTATATGCAGACGACATGATCCTATATGTAGAAAATCCTGAAAAATCTACAGCAAAGCTCCTAGAGCTGATAAATGAGTTCAGTAAAGTGGCAGGATATCAGATCAACACTCAAAAATCAACAGCATTTCTGTACACTATTATTGAGCAGGCTTAGGAGAAAAACAAGAAAAAAAAGTCCAGGTACAATAGCAAATAAAGAATCAAATAACTAGGAATAAATTTAACTAAGGATGTAAAGGACATGTACACAGAAAGCTACACAATATTGCTAATGGAAATCAAAGAAGACATAAGTGAATAGAAGAATATTACATGTTCATGAATTGGAAGACTAAATATCATTAAGATGCCAATCCTACCCAAATTTATTTACAGATTCAACACAATCCTAATAAAAGTTCCAACAACATTTTTTACTGAACTGGAAAAGCTAATTATCAAATTTATTTGGAAGGGTAAGGGCCAAAACACCTTAAAAAGGAAAACCAAAATTGGAGGAAGCACACTATCAGACTTTAAAGCATACTACAAAGCTACAGTGGTCAAAACTGCATGGTGTTATCACAAGTTTAGACATACTGACCAATGTAACTGAATTGAGGGCTAAAATGTAGACCCATACATATATGACCAAATGATATTTGACAAGACCTCCAATCCCACTCAACGGAGAGCGGATAGTCTCCTCAAAAAATGGTGCTTGGAAAACCCGATATCCATATCCAAAAGAATGAAAGAAAATCACTATCGCATGCCCTATACAAAAATTAACTCAAGATGGATCAAAGACCTAAATATAAAAGTAAGATCATAAAGCTCCTAGAAGATAATGCAGTTAAGTATCTATAAGATCTTGTGGTAGGAAATGATATCATAAATTTTATACCCAAAGCATGAACAGAAGAAAACTAGATAAATAGGACCTCCTTAAAATTAAAAACTTTCATGCTTCCAATGAGTTTGCCAAGAAAGTGCAAAGGCAGCCTACTCAATAGGATAAAATATTTTAGAACCACTTATTTGATAAGGGTCTAATATTCAGTATATATAAAGAAATCTTACATCTCAAATTTAAAAAGACAAACAACTCATTTAAAAAATTGCCAAGAGATTTGAATAGACACTTTCCCAAAGAGGAAATGGCTAAAAATCACATGAAAAGACACTCAAATAGGGAAAGACAAATAAAAACTACAATGACATATCATCTCACACCTATTAGACTGGCTGTTATTTTAAAAAATCAGAAAACTACAAGTGTTGGAGAGGGTGTGGAGGAATAGGAACACTCATCCACTGCTGGTAGGAATGTAGAATGGTGTAGCCACTTTGGAGGCAGTTTGGCAGTTCCTCAAGAAAGTAAGTATAGAATTACCATATGATCTGGCAATCCCAATACTAGGAATATACCCAGAAGAATTGAAAGCAAGGACACGAACAGATACATGCACACCAATGTTCATCATGGCATTATTCACAATTGCCCAAAGTTGAAAGCAAGCCAAGTGTCTATCAATGGATGAATGCATAAGAAAAATGTGGAATATACATATGATGGAATATTAATCACCTGTAGAAAGGCATGTAGTATTCACATATTTGACAACATGGATGAATCTTGAAGACTTTATGGTGTGTGAGTAAGCCAGTCAACAAAGGCCAAACATTGCATGATTTCACTAATATGTACTAAGGTTATTGAGCAGACTCACTGATATAGAGTCTATCAGGAGATAGAAAAGGAGTAGAGAATAGTAAACCAATGTTTAATCAGGGCAAAATGTATGATAAGGTGGATGGTGGTGGTTTGTAGTAGATGGAGGTGATGGTAGTGAAGCGATGAGTGGGGTTGACAGTGTTGGAGTTTGAATGTGAGAGTATTGGGAGTTGGATTGGGCTACCCATGGTGCTGGGGGGAGGGCTGGAGGAAGGAACAAGTAAACTCCAGAGAGGTGGAGGACTGTTGTTAAGAATAAAATTGTGGAGGTATTCTTATAGTAACTATCTCAGAGGAGGGGCACTGATGCAGGGTGGCAGTCGTGGGGGGATGAGTGGGGAAGGGTGTACCTTTATGGAATATGAATGTGTTCATCTTGCCATAAGGTGTTATCTCAGAGGGCGGAGACCCACACAATAAGCAACAAAATATTAAACTCCCATCCTGGGGAGTCCTTCTATATCTTCAAAGAGAGAGGCAAGAATTTCTAGAATAACTAGGCTATGCCTAATAAAATAAATAGACCAATATGCCAAGCTCTTGATATTAATGCTTGTACTTATGAACCTTATCCTTGTAAAACTGAAACTTAGCCTAATAATATCTATTGCTTAAGAGTTACCTCCTGAAAACCTCCTTGTTACTCAAATGTGGCCTCTCTCTAAGCCAAACTCAGAAAATATTCTCACTACCATCTCCCCAGCTTGGGACATGACTCCTGGGTATGAGTCTTTCTGGTACTGAGGGATTAATACCAAGTGCCAATTAGCAATGCATTTGGAAAAAGACCTTGACCAAAAGGGGGAACATTAAATACAAAAAGAGTTTTTTACAGCTATGAGATTTCAAAATGAGTTGGGAGGTTATGCTTATGCATATCTTAAGTGGATTTCACCACTACAGTAAACAAATCCTCAAACAGCAGTGCTCCTGAGGACTCTAGAGGCATCTAAACACCATAGACAAGGCAC